>NJDC01009303.1:22468-52533 GCA_002245475.1 Calephelis virginiensis
TCAAATTGTGATGATTTTAATCAAAGTTTTCCGAGTGATGGATTAAACGTCAGTAGAAATGTCGTGTACAGACAAATCTGACAGACTTAAAAGTGTGTTGTCTCCTTTTATTACCTTCGTTGGAAGAAGATAGCGATAACTTAAAATTAGTTTAGTAGGTAAACAACAAAATGACCACCAACGACTTATATACTTAACGCTCACTGGGTTCTATAGAGATGGATCAATGCAGACAGTGACTAAATGGTTACAGCTTCTACACTGAAGAAAGCCTCCTATCTCACTTAAATGACTATGAATCGTGAAAAATAAATATCCTTTTGACATTTTTGTAAATTTTAAAAAAAGAAAAAAATTCGCGGTAAAATTTTTAGGTTACAGGTACAAATCCTGTCTGGGGCTATTTTTTTTTCTTTCTTTAAAATTTATAGAAATTTAACCCAAGCACAGGGCAAGTGCTAAAATAAAAATATCTTTTTGACATGATTTAGAGTTGTCTTAAGGACAATATCTACCTATCTAAAATAAGGGATAGTGCTATTTTGTTCAGATCAATTGCCAGGTAACCGCTGTTATTTTTCAATGAATAACAAATGCATCCTCTCAACAAAACTCTAGTAGGCCTTTCTCTATCTGTAGATAGGTTATTAGTACTAGCGTTTAATGGGCATCAAAAGTCTGTGGTCAATTGAGTGAATGCCAGGATGTTGCTCTCAACTCTTTTTGTTTCGATTTAACCGACAGAAAAGACAGGTATTTATAAGTTTGACAGGTCTGTGTGTGTCTGTCTGTGGGATCACAACTTTTGAGCGGATGGACCGATTTAAATGCGGATTTCGTTTGAATGCTGACGTGATCGAGATGGTCCTTAACTACAAGTATAACTACATATAGGTATTGTCTGTCAGGGGTTACACACATTTTTAATTTTAGATTTGTTTCATTTTTTATCGCTCTACATTTTGACCTCATTCAAAATTCTCAAATCGATATAAATATGGTGGAAATCAAAAGTGGTCAGTCACCGGACATTCGACTCAAAGTCAAGATGATATTTTCGATAAGTGATTTTTTATGTAATAAGATATCGAACAAACACATGGAATTCCTGATGGTAAAAGATAAACGCGGTCTTACATCATATTATGGATGCGCTGTTTTGTGGCCGAGGTGATAGGTCAGTTATGATACGGTATAAATTTTAATGGACACACCTGGAGTTACTTTAAGTCAGAGGTTTTCAAACACATTTCTTCTAACGTCCACTTTAAAAATCAGTAAGCTCGTAGCGCCCCCTACTTTTTTATTTTAAAACGTCATACTCCATTTTATATCTTAATGACCTCGCTTGCAACTTAATGAAAATTATTTTCTAAAAGATACTTTTCTTAGAGAAGAGAGAGCAATAATAAGGCAATAAACAACAACAAGCACGTTTTGCAACAATGCAGAAGATATTAATTTAAGTAAATTTTAAAATATGAAGTAGTTTGATTTACAAGTCACTTATCGCCCCCCACTTTTTCTGGGCCCATTACCGCCCTCCTCGAGGCCTTCAGCGCCAAGAAGGGAGCGTTATCGCCCACTTTGGGAAAGACTGTTTTAAATCAATTTCAATTGATTACATCGTTTTAAATTTTGACCTCATCCAACATGCTTAGTCGATATATGTATGAGTGGAAATCGAAAGTGTTCCGTCATCGACCAATTGACTGAAGGCCAAGATGCTGTCTTCGATAACGGTGATACGGTATAAGTGGTCACACCTGGAGTTAATCGCGTACGACGACACCCCAACGTTAATCATAATAATGGATGGTGCGTAGCCAAAATTCTCCTCTTCAGTATAAGTTAATGTCAACGCAGGTAATGCGTTTGGCAGTAGGCCCGTTCAAATATTTATCAGGCGTTAAATACAAATCATTATGCGCATATTTGTTCGAAATTGTGTAACCGCCTGGAGGATTGTTTTATATACTTTTATTTAATGCGTTGGATATACAAAGCAGATATACAATGCGAATGTGGATGAATGTAGGTACCCGAGGAGACCTAGCTTGACATTCTACGATCGAAATCACTTGGGTTTTTTCTGATGGTAGTGTCAAGAGACATCGAAACTGGCTTATTTCTGTGAAAAGGTAATGAATGGAGAGGAAGCCAGGCAGGACTTTGCGTGAAGATATGTATGCGTGTTACCTGTTGTATTGTAAACTAATAAACTATATTTCTGTTAAATTTCATCTAAATCCAATCAGCAGCTTTTGCGTAAAAGAGCAACAAACATCCATAACATGTATATATATAACATAACATATACATATATATATATACACATACACAAACAGGAAAAAAGAATCATATTTTTTTTTCAAAAGGGAGGAGGAAAGGTAAGGCACTCCTTACCTACCTACTCTTTTTTTCATCACAATTTTTATGGTTTATGCGTAATCATAATTGCATAGCACAATGGTGATTATAGAACTAAATGAAAACCCTGGAAAAATTACGCAAATTGATCAACATTTAAATGTTCATCACACAAATATAAATAATATCACACACAAAAAATATCTGCCCCAGTCGTGAATCGAACCCGAGCCTCGCGGTTTGTAGGTGGCATTAGGCGTGTACGCCAACCCCTCGACCAATGAGGTGGTCATTAAGAAGACGGCAGTAACTGAACGAATAATCCACATTTTTCTTTGGACACCCAGCAACAATTTTATGATTCCTCACTCAAACCGCCGCATCAAAATAATGAATGACTGAAAACGATTACATGTATAGACACGAAGCCCTCTAGTTCATCACAAATGACACTCATGGGTTTAATATAGATTTATTATTACTCAGCAGCGATTCCACCTGTCGTTTTACGACGTTGGATCAGAATGAAAAGTATAAAAACTAAAACGTCGTAAAGACGTATCGAGGTCAAGGTGGATTTAAAATGAGAACTAGCCCGCTAATTACTCTTCCATGTCAATATTGGAAACGACTCATGGCGTCAACATTATCTTGGAAACAAGTCAATTAATACACTGAAACGCCACCAACTGATGGCAGCTTCATTACACAGTATAAAACAAAGTCGCTTTCCGCTTACTGTCCCTATGTATGATTAGATCTTTTAAAACTACGCAACGGATTTTGTTGCGTTTTTTATATACATATATTCAATAGAAAGTTTTATAATATGTGTAATAAAATAGAAGTTTGTCCACTCTTGTGAAGCTGTGACGGGCAACTAGTTAAATATACTACCCACAAGCGTTTAACCTATAGTACTTAGACAGTTTATGAACAATGTTCTATCTAACAGCCAACATGTACATATATTTTTTGGAAATTAAAAACATCCCTTTTTCTATAATTATTAACATTTACATCCGCCATTCCAAATTTCACGATGGACAATAAACTTACTTTCACAGAACGAGCATCAGAATAAAAAAATAGTTTAGTATAAGAGTGGTTTACGAATTACACAACTTGACAGTCAGTGCCAAAATTCTATTTGTGACGACAAACCGAGACGGGTATATTTAACTGCCAACCATAAACCGTTAAAAAGTCGTCTTCAGAGAACCACAATGGAAAACATTTCATGTATCAACGTCAAACATATTTCAGATAATAACATGTAATAATACATCCTCTATCGACATACATTTCTCAAAAACATAAGACATTTCCTTTAATTACTCCTTAAAAAAATACAAAAAAAAACTTCTAAAAGTTAGATCACTTCTGATTTTTTAAGACTTCGAAAATCGGACGAGGCTATACGTTCTACTCCTATACCTACTTATTTTATGTATTTTAATTATTTATCGATTTCTCCGTCATTTCTGAACCGATTTTAAAAAACATTTTTGTGTTTGAAAGGCCGTACTTTAGAGCTGATCCATTTGCAAACGAGCGAATCCTTATCTGAAGATGGAATCCCAGAGAGATAAAAGAGAAGTTAAGGAGACTACTTAATTTTTGTGTTTCACTACTTAAGATTTACTAATTAAAATCGATCTTTTGCAGTTTTTAGTGCGCTCAAATTATCGTGTGTGCACGAATGTCTCTGTGACCAACGCGAGGTGGAAAGACAAACTTAAATGATAGTTTTTATAACAAGTGGAAACAATTGGTCGCGATCTCAAAGAGAAAAAAAGGTAAGTGTGTTCTATGAAAATTACAATTTAGAGTATAACCAAGAAACATCAACCATAATGTCTGCTTTTACAAATTTAAGATTACTAGATGAAAAGACAATTTTAACTGTTTAGATTTTTTAATAGGACTAGACATAGACAAGAACACGCCACTTCTGATGGTAAAAGACAGCCGTGGCCTATAGAAACCAAAAATGTCATAAATGCGTCGTTGTGTTACGACCAAGGTTAACCTAAAAAATAAGTCTTACGGCAATTTGACCCTTCAGCACGGAACAAATCACTGCCAATCTTACTCTGTGGCAGCAGGAATTTGTATAGGAGGTGGATCCCTAACCGGTCAAATTGCTGTACAGCATACTACAACCAGTAAAACCTACGCTGTACCTACTCCCTGAAATAATGCAACAAATCAAGGGAAAAATATCATCACCCTACCATCTGGCAGCCTTGAGCGAATGCAGTTAACGTTTGAAGCACCTGCAACAAGGAATTCTGAGAGGCGATACGATCTGCACATATTCCGGTATCTGATCGTTTTTCCATACAACATTGCTAATTTAATTACACAATGTGTACCGGGTTCATTTCTGAGAATAATAATGAGTTTGTTTGCGGTTCTTCAAAACAAACATTCCGTTCTTATGTGCGACAGAATTACCTACAACGCCAACGCTTGGTGCATAAATAGATCCATTTTCTTGGATGGAAATTCACTTTTACACTAGGACCGTCATCGTAAATGGATCACGTACCGTCGTGATTATTTACGATCCAACAAGGAATGACGTAAACACGAAAATATTTAACAAATTAATCAGAACTTCGAAGCATGTACGGAAATTAGATATTTTAAGAGTAAAAACATGGATATGATGCGCCCTTCCTTCTTTATTTCCTCTATGATGTGATCTATGCTTCAAGACCCAACACGGATTAGTAAGAGGAGATAGGATACTTTTTTATTAACATCCTTTACTTATTCCCCGTACTATATCTTCTTTAATTATTAGGACAGTTCAGGATTAAAACTATCCTTCCAAAGCAATTTTTTTAGATAAATAAAACTTATACGTTTTTAGGGCAAGGTTGAATCCGAATCAATGTTCACGGGTAATTACAATTACGGGTCTTTGTGGTAAGAGTGATTAGGCTTCAAGTTACATCACCATCTTTAACCCATAATTTTTCATCACTTGAGCTATGTGTGGATTTATATCTAGATCATAGAGCTTTCAGCACTTTGAGAATCTAATACCAAAATTTCTAATTTAAATATAGTAACGCAGTAAAGTTTGTTGAAGGTTTATCAAAGTTGGGACTTCGGAACGGATTGACAATTGATGATTGATTAAGTTAATCTCATGATCGTGTACATAAACATCTTCAAATTCAAGTTGAGCAGAGTAGATAACAATGCCAGAAATTGTTTATCCGCGATATCGACACCTGCGACTTCCCCATCAGCCGTCACAACATGCACTGTCAAGAGCATTGGCGTTGTTCAAACAATGACCGATTGACCTACTGATAGTCACTACTACCATTAGGTCAGTGTTATAAGTAGCAAAACTGTTGGCATTGACTTGTCAATGACGTCGGCACCTGCTTCTACATCATCAGCCGTCACAACACGCACCGCATACACAATTTAATGTTGATCTAACTAGGATGACGTATGGCAGCAGAGATGTGACGACCCCACTGCTTGAGAGTTTAATACTGTAATTTAAATTACCGGATCATTCCACTAAAACATTCAATCAGGAATAGTCCTGCAACTATTATCCCGGGTTGGTTAGTGGGACTTGTTTAGCGTTTAATGTGAGAGGTTAGCAACCACGCACACACAGTTCTCCTGCTGGTAAGACACAACCGTGGTTTAAAGAGACCGTCAATGTTTAGGCATTTCTGTTCTATCACCGAGATCTTTTTTTTGTAAGAGGTCATCGAACAAGCACACAGCTTTCCTGATGGTAAGAGATACCCGTGGCCTACACACTACAGGTTTTACAACTGCGTTGCTAACCCGTAGCCGGGATATTAGGCGTATTGTGCAAGTCTACCGACTACTTTACCCTCTGGGCCAGAACATGAGTGTCAGGTATATTGTACCAGTCTACCAGCTACTAACCCTCTTGACTAGATCATGACGGAGTCTATATAACTAATGCTCATCTCCTGTGAGCTGCCTGGCAGATAGGCAGATGATCTTTTTTACTCAAAATAACTAATTAATAATAATATTACATCTATAAATATTCATTATTAATAGTATGTACTCTTCTGTGATCTGACCTGCAATACCTACGAAACATGTGAAGTGTTACAATCAATGACGTTACCTTCTACGTCATAAGCCGTTCCAGCATGCACTTAGCCAATCATTATAATGGCTATATCTTTGATGAACAACTGAACAATTGATAGATCTACTTTTATCAGGACAGGGACATGGTAAAAACAAATTTTGGACTTCTTGACCATCATCTGACGCATCATGCTGTCACGGTCACATCATTGCTCATACACTGGAGAGTACTGACTAATGCAGATTACTGCTTTTTGGACAAAGTGATAAATTATTATAATATTTTCAATAAGAGAGTGTGTCTCCTACTCCTAGCACATCTAAGTATTCTGTATAGTTACAAGGTATTCTGAATCTTCACAAGAATTATATTTAAAACACATTACACATTGATAAAATTCCGAAGAATAAATACCTGAACTGCTTTCTAGATTACTGCTTTTTCACCAAGCAGCTCTTTAAAGCAAGTAACGAGCGATGGTTTTCGTCACTAATACCGCGACGACGACTAGGTGTTAGACCTGACAACTAACTCGGTTTATACTTTTACCGCCTTGGTGTAATAGGCGACGTATATTCCTTCCCATCAGGAAAGACTTCCGATCTAGTAAAAAACCTCTAGGCTCATCTCCCTGTTCTACTAGCCACTTTAAAAGTCTCGCTAATTGGTTACCGACAACCGATCACCGACACATACGCACTACCGATGGACTATTATGCAAGAGATATGTAACGATGCGCGTCGAACGAGCATGGTATTCAGTATTCACATTTTGCATTTGTTTACGAGACTTCAGTTACATAAGTCGTCCCGACATGCGTCCAGATCCTATTTATATGCAGTTCCACACTCGCGATGCCACATGATATGAGTACATTTACTCCAGTGACTAACCCGTAATTTAAAAATATATTATTTACTTTAAGTTTAAATTGGGTTCACTTTTCATTCATCCTGAATCAACTTCTAAAAAAGTTAATAAACTTATGTGTTAGACAGTGTCTCCCAAAGTGGGTTACTTCGTGCCCTTGTGGCCTAGAAGCTTGGAACGTGAGGGGCCCAGAAAAATTGAAAGGGGCTCATGATTGAACTGGACGATGGGTGACTTATAATTTCTGCTATTTCATATTTTAAAATTTACTGAAATTAAAATTCACTTACCTATTACCTTACATAACATCCATTATAAGGTTAAATTTATACCTTATTTTACTGTATAAATAATAACTAAAAATATATTAAATATAACGTATTTTAGGAATAGGTATCAAATCCTGTTACATATTCGTGTCTTCGACCGACGCAAGTGAAGTTTCTACCTCCGAAGAAGAAGATTATCAACAATATATACGTACGTAATTACAGTCGTAGCGAGCATCGGGGAATGTTTTCACTGTCAGGATCTAGACTATGGCGAATATTTACCGTAATGTATATCGTTTGATATTTAATTATTTACTTAGCTGTATTTTGTAACTAGATAAGATACTTAGTTTTTACTTATTTTATGTATTAATGTATTGTATTTTCTTTATTTTTTTTAATGTTGCACTTTTGCCTTATTTGTATATTTCTTTTTCTGAATGCTGGTTGTTTGGAAAAAATCGCTTATTAGCGATAAAACCGCCATTTGTAGAAATAATCTACTTGCTGTTTTAATAGTTGTAGTACTTTTAATATGTTTTTGTTGTACAATAAAGAGTTTTATTATTATTATTATTAATTCAATGAAACTGAGCACTCGCCGGACGTGCCACGAGCGTTTTTTTTTATGAAGGTAACTATTCTAGTAAACATTAAAAAGACTCGTTTACAATATAGGCTAATTAAACACTTACATACTAAACCGATTTAAATGAAACTTGAGAAACGGGGAGACCAAGGTTGACATTCCATGATCAGATCACTCGGATATTATCCGAGGGTGGTGTCAAGAGTCTCCGAAACCGGCATGCTTGTATGAAAAGGGTAATGAATGTGAAGGTCAGAATCGTTAGGTCTGGCACTCGATACTCTCTGGGACTTGGCGTGAAGATATGGTTGTATGTATGTAGATGAAACTTCACAATAATATAGTTCTAACATCAGAATGACACATAGGCTACAATTTATAAAGATTCCGCAAGAGGGCGAAGCTGTGAGTAAATAAAAAAAGATCTTTATAGCTAACTCCGTGAGGCTTCTCCAACAAACAACAAACATACTGATATTAGATACGGCGAGCGAATTTAATGAGGAGAGAGTTATGTAAAGTGCGTTTATACTCCTTTTTATGTATGTAAATTTTGGTAAACACAGAAACTTGAAACCTGAGAACCTAAATGTAACAATTTAAATGGAGTAAAATTGCGAAAAACCTACTTCGATTTCATTCAATCAATAAGTCTATCATCTTAGTACACAAATTGAGTATTTTTCTCGAAAGAAAAGAAATCGAGAAAAAATAATTTAACATACCTAAATAAAAAAAGGAAGCAAAAATACAATCTCCTTCTTTTTTCAAATTAGGTTAAATATTTCAAAAAGGTGAAGGTTATCAATTCGGTTATTAGTTCGCCGGGTGTTTAAAGTTTGGGAACCATTTTTTCTCAAATTTGATCGATTAAAACAGTACCTAAACGATCGTATTTGAGAAAAAAATGGTTTAAAGAAAGTTAACGTCATTTTAAAGACCTATCCATAAATCCCTTGGAAATTAAAATATAATGAATAAAATATCAAATGCAGCAATAGGTAGCTTTAATTACCCACACTGGTTTTTCTATTTGGGCAATAAAACTATTTAGCGCATAGCACTCGGGTCTTAGGATTCTCGTTCGGCTTCGGCATTGCACCGTATATGATTTAACAAAATCACCGTAACTAAGAGAATTCAAAATGGCATGTTGACTAAATACATACAAACAACTGTTTCCAACACAAAAACTGAGCGGAAAATGCCTAATACTAAAGACATGAGTTGATCTCTTCAAACCAGATTATGTACCTAAATCATATTTTAAAAATTCAAGGCTGCTAGATTAAATGCCTAACTATGTCAGGAGAAGTAAACTTCTAGTTTACTTCTTATCTACGCTTGGAAGATTTTCATCATCATTATCATCATCATCAGCCGGAGGACGTCCACTGCTGGACATAGGCCTCTCCCAAAGAGCGCCATAAGTCACGGTCACCAGCCGCTTGTATCCAGCGCACCCCGGGACTTGGACCAGATCATCAGTCTACCGGGTGAGAGGTCGTCCAACACTACGTCCTCCAGTGCGTTGCCGCCACTCGAGAACCTTTCTTCTCCAGCGGTTGTCGGTTCTGTGAGCAATGTGGCCTGCTCATTGCCACTTCAGTTTGCTGACTCTCCGGACTGTGTCGGTTACTCCCCTTCTCTTGAGGATCAACGAATTACGGATCATATCTCGCAGAGAAACACCGAGCATAGCTCTCTCCATAGCACTCTAAACGACTATGAGCTTATTTAACGGCCCAGTCTCAGTTCCGTATGTCACCACCGGTAACACACACTGGTTGAAGACTTTTGACATCAGATTTTGATTTCCATACTAAACATAAAATATAAATAACACTTGTACTTTTTGGATAATACAAATAAGTTGTGTCTAGAAACTTCTACCCCTACAAGAAGTCCAGTACCTAGTCGAAACTTTCAAAATTATGATTATGTTGACAATTAAAATGAATATAATTCAATTCAAAAACATAATATTTTACATTGAATAACTTATTGTCTTAAGTCTAAAAAACTCTTTATGTAGTTAAATATGATCAGACCAGAAGTAGACTTCCTGCTTCAGCAGGAATTTTAGATAATTTTATTACCTACCTACGTATTTATTTTTTTACTTACGGCCAATTTTAATTACCTAGGTATCTACGATAAGACTTAAGAGATAGTGCTATTTTAGATCAGTTAACAGGCAACCAGAGCTATTTTTCAATCATTAACAAAAATATCTTAGCAAACAAAACTCGTAAGCCTATCTCTATCTGTAGGTAGATAATAATGGCCGTAAGACAAAAGCATTGCAATTGAAGTCGGTTTTGTGCACTTTTACTACACTTGAATTTTTATACAGAGCATCGGAGAAAATCGTAGGAACATTAAAAGAAAGATTTTCCAAATTTGTTTAAAAAGTTATAAAATGTTTTTATTAAGTTTTTTTACTATCCACACGTGGTGTCAAGTGTCCGAAACCGGCGCGACGTATATGTACGAATGTGGACAAAGCCAGGCAGGTCTGCCAGGATCATGAGGTTTGGCACTCTATGGGAGTGTAGACCTACCCCGTAAGGGACTTGGCGTGAAAATATATATTTAAGTTTTATTGATTTCCAATATTCTGCATAGGTATTTAAATGATTATTGTTGGTTTTCATAAAATGAAATAGACATTTAACTTTTTGTACTTTATTGGCAGCGCGCCATAAGAAAGCCTAACGGATTTACCTACTACACATTGTACCAAGCTGTTGGCAGTTATGTAAACAGAGTCGGCTTCGATATGTTGGCCCGACTCCTTAACCCAATGTGTACTTCACCAGGTAATATAGATATCAATATTACGATAACGTGCAAAGTCTCAAAAAAGTATCTCCGCGGCCATATACCCGAACAGGTAGGCAGACGAACAACCAGGTAGCCACGACTATCCGAAGACACTAAGGCCCAATTTCACCAACATCGTCTTTACCTGAGAATAGCTATACCAGTAATAAAGTTATCCCTTAATTTTATTCTCGTATAACTCAACTTACGTTTCACGAGCTCTACTCTGCGTGTATCAATTCTTGGATTTACTATTCTGTAGAATAATGTTTTGCTTTATCTGTGGCATCTTCTAACGTATAATACAGCCAAAGTATGTAAGGTATTCCTCATAAGCATTACGGCCCATTAGCGTATATTTTACTTTAGGAGGTTTATCATACGTCAGTTCTTGCTTGTCCATTGTGAATTAATGTCAGTAATCGTTAATGATTAGAATTTGAACCGACTTGTGAGATGATGTACTGCTTTATGTTTTATTTTGTTTGGTGATTTAATTACTATGGTTTTATTTAACTTTCGAGTTTAATAGTATGTCGGAGAAAAATGCACTTAATATTTAAATATTTAGGTAGTTTATAATTAAAATGTTTTTATTTGTGTTGTGTCCTACTCACCTGAAAGTGAAAACTGTCTAAGAATATGAAATCCTATTTTAAAATGACCTTATATGTATATTCCAAGTGACATTTAATTCATACCAACGGAGAACAGACTTTGATAAACGAAATCTCAAGTATTCGTCATCGCAACAATTAAAGTGATCTTATTTTGTCTTTTAACCTTTAAACTCTTCACTGTCACTGTCGGAAATTAGTTTTTTCGAAAAAAGTATGATACCTTACGCACTTACACAATATCTCTTGCTAATTGTTTTAAGACAATAAACGAACACAAAAAGCTAACAAAAAACCTATGAGTATGTATTAGAATCGTTGACTAAGGCCCACAAGCATATAATTTGCTTACTTTGGTGTTGGATTAAATTTGTGTAACTTGTCCAGGGAAAATACAATTTACTAACACGATAATACAAGCCTATAATTTGCTACATATTAAATAATATTTGATGCGGAACATTATTGATTTGCAGTATGTGTGTTAAGAAGTTGTTATAAAAATATTCTAGCATTATGTTGTGTATTTCTTATTAACATTTAAACAAATAAATTATTTATCTATTACATAATACTAAGTAAGTAGGTACATATTTTTTGTAATTACCAAACATTTTCTACTTTACGCTACCATCTACGAAATAAACATTATATTATGCCATCGAAGTAAACAATTAATTAAGTATTTGGTATAACTTAAAAAGCGCTGAAACACTACCGACACACCGACCTTGGAAGTATATAATTTGCTTGCTTTTAGGGTTCGATTCAATTTGTACAATTTGCCCAGGTATATTTATTTAAAAAAACTAACAAAACACGCAGAACTAAGAAGCTCCTTCGTTTTTGCCATAAACAAACTTAGAATCTACATAAACATTTCATCGATAAACAGCGCTTACTTTGTCACGTATAACTTTTTACATCAGATAATGTGTCCGCAGCTTGGCCAACTTTATGTTTATGTACAACAGAAACGCTAAAATAAATTTGTTAAGAAAAATTAAGTCTTGGCCTGAATTTTAAAAAGTGAGATACATTACACCAAAAAACAAGATTGTAGGGAATATAAAAGTATGTGTCCTAATTCTAGTCGGATAAGTCCCACCTTGCACTTTAAAACAACGCATATCAAACTGACAATAATATACACATATCTTCACGCCAAATCGCTTGCGAGGCAGGCAGATCGCTTTTTCACACAAATACACGGGTTTCGGAGACTCTTGACAACACACTTGGATAATACCCGGGCCAATTTGGTGGTGGAATATTAACCTTGGTCTCCTTGGGTACCTACATCCATCCACATTTACAATGTATATCTGTTTTGTCAATCTTTCATCTGCCATTCTTCCCACAATTCCGAGCCAACGGAACATGACTTTCTTAGTTTAACAAAAACAATTTTTTTTATTCCTACTTTCCTGTTGCAAAAACGATCAATTATGTTGTCGCAAAATATGCAATTTTTAAAGTTTAAGAATAAAATATGTACCTACACATTACTATTTTATTCGTAATTGATATAACATTAATGTTGTAACAATAAAATCAATCATGCTCAGAATATTTCAGTATAAAAACCGATATTATTTGCTTACTTTGTGGTAAGATTCAATTTGTGTAACTTGTCCAGGGACATTTATTTATTATTATTACTTCTAAAATGCCACATTCATAGATCAAATGTTTAAGGGTTTTTTGAAATCACCATAACCACCTATGTTTTTATATAAATAGTAATAATAAAAGCTACCACTCTTTTGGTATTTTCTCGTTTCACTGGATAACATTGGGGGATAAAAAATATTCTACAGCCAAAATTAATAACCTATTTATGATAAAAGATAGACCCACTTTGTATCAGATTCAAATTCCAATTCAAAATAGATTTAATCACGTAGATCTATACAAAGATTCTTTTAACGCAGTTACTAGGCAACTACTGTTATTATTCAATGATAAATAAAAATATCTTAGCAACAAAACTATAGAAGACCTATCTCTAACTGTAGATAGGTTAATAATAAAACCTAGAATTCTTTCTAATGTATCTCGCCAAGAGTATAAACATGTAACTTTTGTTTACCACAAGTACCTGCTTGGTACTCAGGTGGCTAGGCCTACCTACGCCTCACTATAATACAGCCTTTGCGTGTTTGCATTACAGACATTGCCGCTAGGATGCTCTGCAGAGACAGCCCTTTCTTTTAAATCAACTTAGAAAAAAGGCGTAGGTTATATTATACTCGACTCCATTATTTTTATTGAATGTTAATTTATTTCTCCGTCATTTCGAAACCGATTTCTTTTTTATTTGAAAGAACGTACTACCGAGATGGTTCCATTGTCACTAATTCTGGATCTGATGACTGTTTCATAGCGATTAAATTTTTAAAGTTGCATCATAAAAGTTCATTTATTCTTTTTTATTAAGTAATATAATAATAACAATGATCCATTTGTACTGTAGTAATTGTAATAAAACATTAATTACATAAAGTAGTTAATATAGTAGTGCAATGCTTACCTCCAGTCATGGGCGTCGCGAGGATTATTTTCATGGAGGTGCATCTCCATCTTGTACATACTCTTAATTAATATAAAACATCGAAATAAACTTATTTACATACGAACACTAACATTACATACATACTCTCGAAAGGCATTACTCTCCTGCAAGTTCAGTCAGGTAATTTTTCTATATACTTTCTTTCCGGACAGCGGGGTGCAGTTGCACCCACTTGCACCCTGCTGCCGGCACCCATGTCTCTAGTAAGAGTTTTCTAACAGCTGACCCGTGAATAGAAACACTAATAACAATTATGTGTTAAAATAAATGTTTTTATAGTACGAGACAGCACACGACCCTCCTGATGTTAGAAGACAAGCGTGGCCTATAGATACCATAGATGCTATAGGTGCGTCGCTGTCCTGTGGCCTAGATGTTAGGCCTATTGTGCAAGTCTACCGGCTACCCTACCCTCCGTGTCAAAATATGATAGCCGTTATAACGGGAGGCTAATCTCCGGACCGGAACATTATCATTACTTGTCATTTAGTAAGAAGGTGAATCCCTTACCGGGAAAGTTGCACTGCAGCACTCTGCCACTAGTGGTTTTGTTGGTAATAATCTATAAGAAATTTGAAAAAAAAAACATTGTGAGTTGCCCGACCGGGAATCGAAGCTTTTAGAATTTTACATTTAAATGAAGATCCTACTTTTATTGTAATTGTATTAAAATAAATACATACATAACTTGATGGAGCACATAAATTTATCTAATGCAGAGTAAGCCAACGATATGCCTATGTTAAGTGTGCTAGTCTACTATATAAATATACGTAGCAATATATATCGCATTTTATATAGCAATAGCTACAGGTTGTTTAAATTGTTACTTGAAGCTCAGAAGCATCTACATGTCTTATTCCATTCAAAACCTAAGTAACAGGAGTATTCTACAAAACGGTTCAAGTAAAATTGAGATTCACGGACCATATGCTACACCACTTGCAGAAAAAAATGATTAAAAAGATCACGATTGGTATTCAAAAAGTGGAAAAAACAAAGGCAAAAAAATGAAGAGAAAACTAGTTAAAACTCAGAGGTGATTCTAATAGGCATCTCTGTTAAAATAGCAGAGAAAGAGAAGACGTCTAAAGTCTTATCCTCAAAGCATACGGCAGTACGAGATATACCTGCTTCAAACCAAAGTAAATTCAACTTTAAAAGTTCAGGATAAAAAGCGACCGAAAACCATCAACCCTCAATGAAGCAAAACCTTACATCATCAATATAGATGCAGGTGTTGTTTTCACTACAAATTCAAAAGCCTCCCCTGTTAATTAACAATATTAATTTGGATAAAATAATAAAAATTAAACATAACAACAAGAAGAAATATCTACAGTTCCCAAAAATATTGCGATATTTTTTCTAATAAACTATTTTTTCAAACACCTTCAAAAGCCTTAGACATAATGCCATTGCAGCAGTAGGTAGGATTTTAACGCAATGTTTTAATCTTGACAGGTACAGTACGTTTTTTTCTAATAAATTACATTTTATCTCATATTTTCGTAAACCCACTACAAATCAAAATCTGCCGAGATGTAGTTAGGGTAGTCATGTTTACGTAAAGATAAGATTAATGGATGGTAAGTACAGTACCGTCGCAGTGTCTGCAGCGTTTGGGCTCCGGCGGTGCGAGCTCGTCGCCGAGTTCGCGATGTCGTACCGGCATGGCGGCGCATCCCGCGCCCGCGCCGCCACCACCGAGTCAGACAAGCGAGCTCACGTCGGCCGCTCCTCTAGCGGCTCGGTAGCCACTGAGCCTGACCACTCCGCCCGCCCTAGCCGGTAGGCGGCGCCCATTTGCAAGTTATTTTCGGCCATCGTGACTCACGAGCTGAGCTGCAATGTTCGCGATCGACAGCGCCCGCGCATCACACGCTTTTCTATGCTGTGTCCTATCTTCTAAATGGCACTATGCATTTTTTTCTAGCATGGTTACACTACAATGAGCCATGTCTGCTAATTCATACATACAATCATTTGATATAGATCTTGTAAAATATTTTGATAGTTTGTCATTGATAAACAGGTATATCTATTAATTAAAAGATATGTAATTTGACAAAGTATATCAAAATCAGCCATACAAATGCTAATGCATTGTATGGCTGATAATGTAAATGTCTTGTATGTATTTCCGAAACCAATCATTTTAAGCAAAGAACAGTTCTAAACTACACTAACAAGTAGTGATGTTGATTTTAAAACATTTTTTACAATCAAATTCTACACTAACAGCCAGTTTCAGAAACGCTAAATTTTAATCTACTATTTATCCCTTCCTAACATGAATTGGATTTAGATATCTAATAAGATTTAGATAACCAAATAGCTATTTGGTTTGGTAAGTCTGTATTTATTCAGTTGAATGTTTGCACTAAACCTGTATAAATTAAATTCATTTTATGCCCTCAAGGCACAAAAGCTTTTAATATAGAACTTGCTACAGATAAATTTATGAACTTTTAAAGTATCTAAAAGGCCTACGCATCAAATGGCTATTACTGCTGACTACAATACAGAAAAGGCACTAAATACATAACACCTAGGATTCAGACAACATCTAGCATTCAGACAATAAATTCCTGGAAGGAATTAACTGTGTAACTAATCTATGAAAGATGAAATTATAAAATGAACATATGTACCCTATTCTTTTTAATTTTTGTCTTGGACTCGAATTTGAGTTACATTCAAATACCTACCACATAAACGTTCTTGGTAAATGTACAGACAGCGGCGTATTATCCCTAAGGCAAAGTAGGCACGTGCCTAAGTGGCGTGAGATTACAGAGAGGCGCACGCGCGGAAGTTTTTGAACAAAAAAATATACAAAATTAATGTTTAAATCAAAACACATACACAGTCAGATCTGGTTCCAGAGGGGCATCATGGATTTCCATATTTCTTTTTTCCTGCTTGCTTTCTTCACTCTCACCACATATTTCATTCATGCCTAAGTACACTTGTCCTGGGGTCTACCTAGTTATCTCTAATAGAGGGGCGCCCAAAGAGGTGTTTGCCTAGGATGCTCTCTTCATTTAATCCGCCTCTGGGTACAGATTCTAAAAACTATTAGCAGGTTGCAACTTTAAGTTGATTTCTTAGCTTGGATGATAGCAGGCAGCGGGTCACCTTTAGTAACCTATTATTATTGCATTTGAATGTTCAGGTTTAGGTGTTCGGAGGATAACCATCACATGCAGAGATGTATTGAAAGAAGATAGTTCTTTTGATTTGTCAAATAATAATATTAGCCTTAGATAAATTCAAGGAAGTTCACTATCACAAGTAATGACAATTTTAAAAAAATAATCACAACTAGTAAATGTGTCACCAATGATAATTTTCATCCACCTTACATATCACAAAATACTCATGAACACACTACATTATTACTCAATTTAACACTATCAAGATTATCAGCATTACAATATATATAAGATCAATTGGAGAATATTTGATTATTTTTAAACTTGAAACTGGGTAACAAATTCACATTAGACATTATGACCTCTCATGATTTTGATAATCAGTGATAAAAATAAAAAAAGTATCATTGTTCATTCAGTAAATTTAATTAACAATACTCAAAAAAATGCTATAAAACCTTGAATTCTTAATATTATAAAAGCAAATATGTTTATTTTATATAATTGTTCATCTTTCACGTCGCAACTAAGTTTCGTATGGACGCGTGTAGAACTGCTAATGAACTTTTGATGAAATCTCTAAAATATTATAATAAAAACGCAACACATGTGTCAAACTTATTTATTAACAAAAACATTTCAACAATAATAATATTTTATTGTTAAACTGATATTACACATATTAAAAAAAACATATTTTAAAACACGAAAATCTTTTGGTCTTAAAACGAAATCAGTCATATTAAATAAAAACATAATGAGGAACAAAATCATGCGAATAACGAAATCCATTCGAGAGTAATGTTTCGTTAATCAGTACCAGGGGGCGCACCCATTACTCAGTAGCGAAAACATAAGGTTTGCTATAGGTCTAAGGTGAATATAAATAAATTTACCGCACTAAAATTTTACAATGAACAAATTACACAAATTGATATAACCCCAAAGTAAGCAAATTATGGTCTTTTAATATGGGTGTTAAGACACCTATATTAATACATAGAAATACTTAAATAAATACCAGTTTAAATTTACACCAATACACAATAGTCAACGATGTTCAGCAAACAAATGCTAAATAACTTAATAAAATTTAACAGCAGTTTTAACCAACATCTAGTTTAACCCTAGTTTCAACAAAATTATAATAGACCTACTAATTACATTTTCAGAATTAGAAGTAACACATTGCCTAGAGAAGCATATAACACAACATAACAGTAAAAATAATAATGTCTTTTTTATGCAAGTTATCAATTGTACACTGACATTAAAATTATAGCTTGAGTATAGTGAAAAACGATTGAAAGCCATATTTATAAAAGAAGAAGAAGCTTGACTATATCTTATTGCAAAATATGATTCCTTAAAGCCAACTATTTGCAGAAATAATATTTTATTCAATGTTTTAAAACCCAACAATAATAAGATAGACATGCAAGCACAAACACAAGCAACTTAATGTTATGCTTAAACTTAGTTGGTTGAGATGCATTTCTAGCACAATTATTACCAATGTTGGTGCATAGAACCATTCATTTTTCAACAACAACTAAGGAATTTAAAATTACTACTGTGATTTAAACATCTTTATCAATATTATCTGATCAGACCGACATACTCCTGACCTAGTTTTTTTTTGTATGAACCTAGTCCTGACAAAACACAACAAAAAAGAATTTACAAATTGATGAATCCATACACATGTGATGCAATAACCAAGGGAAACAGGAATTCATTTTTATATTTAAGACTAAGGGCCCGCTCCGGCTCCACACAAGTATAAAATATACATATAAACCTTCCTCTTTAATGACTTTTTCTATCAACAAAAATGCATCAAAATCCATTGTTTAGTTTTAAAGATTTAAGCATATAAATGGGCATAAGGACAAAGAAAGTGATTTTGTTTTATATATTCACATATTTTTAGTTAGAGTAATTATTACAAGTTATTTCCTGCCATTCTCAAAACTAATGTTAAAAGCACTTCAGTCTTCAGGAGTTAGAATGTCAAATGCAATAAGATTTTATAAAATCCAAACAAAATTAGGATATTCAAAGAAACTAATTCTAAATTTGTTACATTCTAAAGAACAAACTAAAGCAATAAGAGTTTATCATTGTTATTGTTGACTTCACCCACATATCAAAGCAACTTCCTGTGAAAGCACATTTAAAGTTGCCTTTGTACTTCTTTTTTGTTATTGAGGGTCAGATTTTCACATGTAGATATATAAGAATAAGCAAACATCCCAGAACATAAATCTTCATAATCTTTCAGACACATATTATTACAGAGATCTTAAATAAATAAAAATCAATTGCTGTTCATTAGTCTCGCTAAAACTCAAGAACAGCAGTCAAAACAAGTAAATGGGTCTACATTTGGCTAATTTTGTTTTGAACTATTTGTGGAAATCCAGAAAAGGTTTAAAAGATAAAAAAAGGAAAAATTGTAAGTTTTCCTATACACACAGAATGGGTGGAACAAATTTCGCCGGACAGTTAGTAAAGATAACAATATTGATGAAGGTGAAGTTAGCCCCTCGCAAATTAGCCTCTCCGGGCAGCGACAATGCAAGCCGCTTTCATACAAATGTTATAAAAAAAAAATCAACTTTTGTTTACTTTGACAGTTGCTGATCAAGGCTTACGTGACCTCTTTAGTTTTCAGTGTAAAAAGGTTAGATAAAATCTGAAAAAACTTAGATGTTGGTGTAGTTATTATAATTTTATCGATAACATTTTCAAATAAAAATTGTGTCTTCGTTTCCATATGATGTGCAACCTCAAATATACATAAGATATGTTAAGGAAAAGCATAGACTATATTGAAACCATTTTCATAGCCCCTTGACCCCGCCGGATACGAAAAAAAATGGGGCGTTCTATATGGTATTATGTCTATAGAAAAAATTAAAAAAGAAAATACTTCGAGCTCGTGTGCCAAGTTATATTCAAACAAAATAAATAGACAATGAATGTAGGCATATATTTACACCGTTTGCATAACCCCCTGACCCCGCCGGATATGAAAAAAAAGGCGCCAATTCTGTAAAGTCAGTGTCTATAGAAAAAAAAAAAAATTGGAGCTTGTGTGCGAAGTTGTAGTCATATTTATCACATAGACAATGAAAGCAGGCATATTTTGACATAATAATTTGCATGACCCCCTGACCCCGCCGGATATGAAAAAAAAGTGTCAATTCTGTGAGTTATCTATGTCTATAGAAAAAAAAAATACTTGGAGCTCGTGTGCAAAGTTGTGTTCCTATGAAATACATAGACAATGAAAACAGGCATATATTGACACCATTTGTATAACCCCCTGACCCCGCAGGATATGAAAAAAAGGCATCAATTCTGTGAAGTATCTATGTCTATAGAAAAAAATAATAAAAAAAATATACTTGGAGCTCGTGTGCAAAGTTGTGTTCTTATGAAATACATAGACAACGATAGCAGGCATATATTAACATAGTTTGCATAACATTCTGACCCCGCCGGATATGAAAAAAAAGGCGTCAATTCTGTGAGGTATGTATAAGTGTATAGAAAAAAATTAAAAAATTTTTGGAGCTTGTTTGCGAAGTTGTGATTGTATTAAGTACATAGACAATGAATGTAGGCATATATTGACACCGTTTGCATAACCCCCCGACCCGGCCGGATGTGAAAAAAATTGGACAATTCTATGAGGTAGGTATTTATGCCTATAGTCAAAAATAAAAAAAAAAATCTTGGAACTCGTGTGCAAAGTTGTGATTGTATTAAACACATAGACAATGAATAACGGCATATATTGATACTGTTAGCATAACCCCCTGACGGCGCCGGATATACAAAAATGGGGCAATTCTGAGAGGTATCTTTGTCTATAGAAAACTCATAGAGCAACAATTTTTTTTATATCCGGCGGGGTCAGGGGGTTACACAAATGATGTCAATATATGCCTACATACATTGTCTATGTATTTCATAGGAACACAACTTCGCACACAAGCTCCAGTTTTTTTTTAATTTTTTTCTATAGACATAGATACCTCACAGAATTGCCCCATATTTTTGATATCTGGCGGGGTCAGGGGGTTATGCAAACGGTGCCAAAATATGCCTACATTCATTGTCTATGTAGTTTAATTAAATACAACTTCGCACACAAGCTCGAAGTATTTATTTTTAATTTTTTTCTAGAGCCATAAAACCACACAGAACCCCACCATTTTTTTTATATCCGGCGGGGTCAAGGGGTTATGAAAATGGTTTCAATATACGCCTTTGCCTTTCCTTAACATATCTTATGTATATTTGGGGTTGCACATCTTATGGAAACGAAGACACAATTTTTAATTGAAAATGTTTTTGATAAAATTTTAATAACTGTACCAACATCAAAGTTTTTTCAGATTTTATCTAACCTTTTTACACTGAAAACTAAAGAGGTCACGTAAGCCTTGATCAGCGACTGTCAAAGTAAACAAAAGATGATTTTTTTTTATAACATTCGTATGAAAGCGGCCCGCATTGTCGCCCCCCTTGAGAGGCTAATTTGCGAGGGGCTATCAATATTGCTATAATATACTGATTAATATCAAATACAAAAGAGAAATATCTAGTTAGTAGTAGTCCTAAATAGTTCAGGATAAGAGGTTCTGAATTTTTAGTACCTTGACACTAAATAAGTTATAATAATATTATAACAGGGATTTTAATTTCAAGACCTACAATGTTAATGATGGTCTGGTTGGAATATTTATTTCTCAAAAAGGATTTGAATGTACCTACCAGTGTGCTTAAAAATATACTTGTACATGAAAACGCAAAACCGTAATTTTAAAGGATTTAATGCCACAGTTTTTAGATCTAGAAATTAACATTTCAAGTTTGTTAATACTAAAAGTATGAATGAGGGACACATTCTTTTTATGGCTAAATACATCCCTGTCAATCATACTTTTAAAAAATGTGTATTGGTGCTATTTAGTGTACAAAAGAAATTATATAGGGCCGAATGTTTTTTTTTTAACTGATTGAATAATTAACAACAATGTTCATATTGCTTTTTTAAACCTACTTTTCGCCGTGTACTATACTAACGTTTATTCAAAGAACGAAACACTCCGGTAAGAACTAGAAATAAAAATGTATGAACGTATCATACAATTAATCAACAAGATAAATATAACTTGCTAATGCGTAGTGTCTAATTACCGATTAGGTAGTTTTTTTAAAGAATCTTTGTTTGAAATGTTTACATTACACTTTCAATTATTGAGCTCATCTACACTTTATTTACCCAAGATACAATGAGAGTTTAATATTTGATTATATGGAAACAGATTGTTTTCTGTCGTTAAAATAAGTGGGCGGCTATGAAAGTTTTTATCTCATAAACTCACCTGGTAAACGAATCTTGATTCCTTTTGTGAAGCAATATTCTAAATAGTTTTGTTATGTATTTCACTAAATACCGCTATACCACGTCACTCACTATTTTAATCACACAACGGCAAAAATAGATAAATAGAATCCAATAAACCACTGATCTGCCATTTTTATGTTTATCAAATGTTGACACAATAAAAAATGCTTTCTACCTACCTACCACTACCAGTACTAAAAGATTAATAAAATTGATAGGAAAAAAGATATTTTCCCTAATTATTCCGTTCTATGAATGCCTTTCTAAACACAGCCGATCGCAAAATTACTAAATCAAATTGAAGCTATCAATCAACTAGAGTTTAGAAAATTTGAACTGACTCAAAAAACAAACGAAAGGACTTGGTTGGGTTTTACTTATTCTGTCTCCGAAAGCGGTTACGAATACGGATGGACTGATTGCTAGAATTATTATTTGAACGTGTGCCGGCATACCTATTAGATGTTATTTTGAAAAGTATAGTTAGGTACAACTTAAAACTAATCGTATTATACGTTTAGCTTGGTTGGCTATAAAAATATTCACATTTAAGCAAAGAATATATGGTTCTCAGAATACATTCAATGGCTTTGGTGTTTTTCAATGTAACATTATGGTATTTAATATAATAAAATCAAATTAATTATATTATGGACTCTAAAGCTTAGACGCTCAAATGATTGCACGGATATTAAAGATCCGTACTAGGCGAAGTAAAAAAGGTAAAGGTGGAACGCCATAATTTTATTCTTGCAACATTTTTCTTTGATTGTTGTTGTTTTTTAATTTTATCTCAGTCGGGGAAAGGCAAAGGATCTGTGTCCATACAGCCACGTCTTCCGTATTAATAAATCTTTTTCTTGTTATACATTTTCAATTTATGTCTTCCGTATTAGTTCTTTATTTCAGTCATTAGGCACTATTTACGCAGTCTTGTCTGGGTCTTGAGTAAAGCGGTGGTTTCGTTACACAAGCTCGTTTACGAGATTTGGCGGCAGCGAGGAAATTCACGATACACTAATTTCTTCATGATTATTTCACGTATAACCTTAACTAAATCAAACTAAATCATACCCATCAACTGGTGTCAAAAACATAGTTTTATTATGATTAGACAAATTAAGAGATTTTATGCTATTTGTAGAACAAGCCTGACTTTTTTAACAAGATTAAGTCTGATGTATAAAGAACTTATTGAAATGATTACAAATTTCTTGAGCATCAGCGTATATCGAGTTATTTATTTTAATTTGTTCTATTTCTTCTTTAGACATTTTATTTTGAAATGTACTTATTATATCCCCATCAAGCTTAACACTAATTAGAAGACTGTTCAATATATTTTAACGATGCTTGTTTCTGAGATTCTAGAATACACTTAGATAATACATACATACATATCTTCACGCCAAGTCCCTTACGGGGTAGGCAGAGAGTATCGAGTGCCAGACCTCACGATCCTGACAAACCTGTCTTGCTTCCTTCACATTCATAACCCTTTTCATACAAACACGCCGGTTTCGGAGACTCTTGACACCGCCCTCGGATAATATCCGATTGATCTGATCGTGAAATGTCAGCCTTGGTCTCCCCGGGTACCTACATCCATCCACATTCGCATTGTATATCTGCTTTGTCAATCTTTCATCTGTCATTCTTTCCACATGACCGAACTAGCGGAGCATGCCCTTTCGCATTTTAACACCAACACTTTCTTTCAATTCCACTCTTTCTCGGATCTCACTGTTACGAATGCGGTCAGCGAGCGTTACACCACAGATTTTCCGTAGTGCTCTCATTTCTTCCGCATTTATCCTACTTTCATGCTCTTTCTGACATACCCAACTCTCGCTTCCATACAATAACGTTGTAATAAGCACAGAATTATGCAAAGCGAGTCTAGCTTTTTGACTCAAAACCTCGCTTTGGAATAGCTTACCCAACGCTCCATTCACACTATTCCCTGCACTCACTCTCCTCTGTACATCCGCGGTGTACCTTCCATCCCTGCTAAAAGCACAACCAAGATATACAATTTCATTCACTTGTTCCAGCACTACATCATCAACCAAAACTCATACGTCCGTTCTGGCTACGTCTCTTTCAAACACCATTATTTTGGTTTTCATCGCATTCAAATGTAAGCCCCTTTCTTTACAATCTCCTTCCATAACTGTGACCAGTGTTTGCAGCTCAGATGGTGTAGAGCCTAAAAGTACAGCATCATCTGCATAAAGCAGGCAGTTCACCACTTGGTCACCCATACGCATTCCCACATTCAATGATCTTAACCTTTGAAGACATTTGTCCAAATATAAGATAAACAAGCGCGCTAGATAATACCTTTTTATAATGTAAGTAACTCATCTTATTTCCCTTTTTGTTAAATTGGGAATAACGATAATTTAAATACAACTGACGATTTACTTTACAACATTTTAAAAGACCTTTAGACAGCCATTTGTTTTTAATTGGCTTGTTTGACACCTAAATTTGAATTTTTGGAAAATATAATTCATAAAATAATATAAAGGGATCATGAAATTTATTAAAAGCCTCTTCACAATTATCACAAGTAAGAACTTCACTAAAACTTAAAGATGACAGACATTCATAGAACTTATTAATATTTTCTTGTCCAATTATACGCGTTGTTTTAAACCAAAAGGTACGCTTCGGTTTACAATATGAAATCGGCTTTATGTCTACTTGTATACTTTGTGCTGTTTCATGGTCAGATAAACAAAGAATGTGAGTGTCAGAGCAAACATTTTCTAAATTACTAGCAATTACATCTTAAACATGCAAGTTTCCTTATAGGTTTCAAAATACGTAGACATAAATTATTATTTTCTAAAATGCTTATTAAAGTTTTATAAGTAGTTAAGTTTTGTAAGTACTTAATCAGTATATTTAAATGTAAATTTCTATGGTCACTCAAATTTAATGGTCAATTCCTTGTAAGTACATGGTTCTTTAAAGTTGATGTGTTCAGAATGTGTGTAAGTGCAATTAATTAATCCTTACCTAAAGTAAAAACTGGAAATATTTTGACATTTAGGTACTAAATGTTACCAGGACCATGTGCCCCTCTGCCAGGCAGCTCGTAAGAGGCGAACACAGCTTAAAATTTAGATCATCACCAGCAAGACGCTATTGGTATAGTTCAGATTTCAGTACAGCGACGCACCTGTAAAATCTTGTGTTGTTTTTATAGGCCACGGTTGTCACTTACCACAGGAGAGCCATGCGCTTGTTCACTAACATCTTACACTTAAAAACAACAGTTATACTGAGTATAAATCTAGTAAAATATTATTAGATCTCATTCTTGAACAATAGAGTTCAGAGGGTTAAAATAAATGGTAAAATTTCTTGGGGTTCTGCGGTTACGATTGGCCATTCTTGGTCCATTTCTGTTTTTTGTATATATAAATGACTTACCTTATTACATAAGGGATACCCACGACATTGTTTTGGTCGCGGATGACACTTCACTTATATTTAAGTTAAAAGGCAATTAGGTAAGTATGACGAAGTGAACAATGCGACATCCAAAGTTGTACATTGGTTCACAGTTAACAATCTTCTTTTAAATGGTAATAAAACAAAATGTATTAGATTTTCAATACCCAATGTTAGGCTAGTAGATTCCAATGTACAACTAAATGGATCTAAACTGGATCTGGTTGAATCCACTGTCTTTTTAGGCATCACAATTGATAATAAATTACAATGGGGCCCTCATATTGAGAAACTGGCAAATAGGCTTAGTTCAGCAGCATTTGCAGTAAAAAAAAACAAAAACAAAACAGATGTTGAAACGACCCGAATAGTATATTTTAGCTATTTTCATAGTTTAATATCTTATAGGATACTTCTTTGGGGAAATTCTGCAGATATAAATACTATATTTGTATTACAGAAAAGAGCTATTAGAGCTATTTATAATTTTAAAGTATGGGATTCCCTCCGAGAAAAATCAAAGAAATAAATATTTTAACTTTCAGTTCCCAATACATTTATGAGAATTTAATGTATGTTAAAAAAATCTATGTAGGGGAAATACGGACAAAATGACATGTATGTACAAAATGACATAGTCCCATTATTTCAAAATTGGCGGTATTTAGATACGTTTCTGCGAATGTATTACGTGACGGCAGCCATATTAACAGTTCTGTCAGACGTTGAGCGCCATTCTCATAGTTGAGCCGCAGAAATCAGTTCTAACGTGTTTTTCACCGTCAAAAGTTTATTTAACAGATTGTTTTCTCCTGTTTTTGGTGAGTTATTTGTTGTCATTTGTTTTTATTTGTGTTAAAATCTATGAATTATGCTAGTAGCCAGTGATTTCGATTAACTTGATAGCAATCATTAGTTATTTTATTGAGTTTAGATTTTTTTTGTTTTCAGTTACATTTGGGCAAAATGACATACAAAAAAAATGGACAAAATGACATGGTATGTCATTTTGTCCATAGTGTTTCTGATAACATTTATTGTTTTGTTTAGGTGATATGCCGCGAAACTACAGTCTTGGAGCCAAGAATACATGAGTATTGAAGCATGGAAGCAAAAAAAAAATGGGATGGGAATTGGCAGCAAAAACATTTGGTGTACCTCG
This sequence comes from Calephelis virginiensis, assembly GCA_002245475.1. NCBI lineage: Eukaryota > Metazoa > Arthropoda > Insecta > Lepidoptera > Riodinidae > Calephelis > Calephelis virginiensis. The sequence goes on from NJDC01009303.1 coordinate 49,910, forward strand.
GATGTAAAGAAAACATTTACATCTGAAATTGAGAAGGAGTTAGTAAAACACATTAAGTTTTTGGAAACACGACTTTTTGGTTTGCCGCGGACATCTCTCCAAGAGCTTGCTTTTGAACTAGCCGAAAAAAATGGTTTCGATCACTCTTTTAACAAGGATAAGAAACGTGCTGGACAAGAATGGCTTGAAGGTTTCCTTAAAAGAAATAAAGATGTTTCGCTGCGCTCTCCAGAACCAACTTCTGCTGCAAGAGCGCAAGCGTTTAATAAACCTCAAGTAGCAACATTTTTCCGCATTTATGAAGAAGTGTTGAAGTCTTACAATTTTGGACCTCACCAAATATTTAATATGGATGAAACCGGGCTTACTACAGTCCAGAAACCACAAAAAATTCTGGCCACCAAAGGCAGGAAACAAGTCGGCTGTCTCACCAGTGCTGAGAGAGGTTCGAATGTGACAGTAGTGTGTTGTACGAATGCCATCGATTCATTCATTCCGCCATGTATGATTTTTCCTAGGAAGAACATGAAAAACGAACTGGTCGATCAAGCTCCCACCGGCACTCTTGGACTAGCACAAGAATCAGGATGGATGAACAAAGAGGTGTTTGTTAAATGGTTAAAACATTTTCAGGCACATACGAAATCTAGCAAAGACGATCCGGTTTTACTTATTTGCGATGGTCACTCAAGTCATAAGAGCATTGAGTGTTTGACTTATGCGAAAGAAAACGGTATTCATATGTTGTGTTTACCACCCCATTGTACACATAGGATGCAGCCCTTAGATGTTTCAATCTATGGCCCTCTAAAAACTTATTTCAATCAAGAAATTTCTAAGTGGCTAAAAAATCATCCAGGACGCGTTGTTACCCATTTACAGATTGGGTGTTTGTTTAATGAAGCATATGGGAAAGTCGCAACTGTTCAGAATGCAAGTAATGGCTTTAAAAAACAGGCATTTGGCCTGTTAATCCCGACATTTTTCCAGACTACATGTTTGAACCGGCAGAGACTACCAATATTCCGTTAAATCAGGAGAATGTTGGAGACAGTACGAGTGAGCTTCCCAGCTCACATCTGCTATCAACGGAATGCTATCAAGTGAGTGACAACACCTCTTCAATCCAAGAAGATCCAAGTAGCAATGTCGCATCTACTTTAAACGCGGCACCAAATAGTGATAGAGTATAATCTTAGAAAAACGTAACGCAAGCCACCACCAATGCTGATTTTGGAGATGTTGTTACTAATGTGACAAATCGGATTTTGGAAAAATGTGAAGAGGAGCCTATTACAGTTGATGTAGCTGGAGTAACATGCAAAGATAGTGTGAGAAGTGGTCCATCGAAGCAATCACTGACATATCCAGTTGCTACTATTTCGCCAGCACCACAGGGTCAGTTCATTCGAGGCCAAGGAAAAAGAAAAATTAAACCTGTCAAAAATGATTGGCTTTTAACTTATTCTCCAAACATGCAAGAAATTATTGCTAGAAATAGACCAAAAAATCCACCCGTAGAAAAGAAGCGACAGGTTAAACGAAAAATCTGTGATGAGGATGAAATAAATATTTCTGGTTCCAAAAACGCTCAGAGAATAGAATCAGAGAAGAAATTGAGAACATTGAGGCAGCATACAAGTGCTATTATAGATAATAGCTCAGGAAGCGAAGATTATTCATTCGAGGCAAATGACGATGATAGTGACTGCGCTTGCATTTATTGCAATGACCTCTTTTCCCGTTCTAAGCCCGGCGAAGGTTGGGTACGATGCAAGACTTGTTCCCTATGGGCTCATTCGTCATGCGCTGATGTCCCAAGGAATACCAAACAATTTTGTTGTGAACTGTGTTTTTGAAAATTGGTATGTCATTATGTCCTTATCTTACATGTCATTTTGTCCATACTATATGGACAAAATGGTTTTTGTCATAAGTTATATTTTTTCTTATTATATATTTTATTATAGTTCCTACTTAATTAAAAGACTGTGTTACTGGCAGTCAATGAACCTAAGATGATTATAAACAATTGAGACTGATTTTAGTGCCATTAAATAAATAAATATGATTGAAAAACAAAATACCCTGTCATTTTGTCCGTACTTCCCCTATGTTTACAAAAAAATACGAGGGGCGTTCAATAATTACTTAGCCTCATCGCCCCATGGCGTTGTTGTTAAAAAAGAGTCTTACTATCGTGCAGTAAATACTTTTTGAAGTCTATCAAGTAGTTTTCAGTCTTTTCCCTTCATTTGTTTTGTTTTGACAGCCTTTGGAAGCGAGCGTGTCGGTCGGTTTTGCAAAAATGGAAAAAGAACAATATCGTTCGGTGATTAGATTCTTGTTTTTGGAAGGGAAAACGCGCAGCGAAATCAAAGAGCGCTTGGATGCTGTGTACGGTGACTCTTCTCCTTCGATGGCGACCGTCAAAAATTGGTTCAACGAGTTTGCTCGTGGCCGCACGTCGGTTTTTGATGAGCCATGCCCAGGTGCACCGAAAACGGCTACTGCAGAAGAAAACGTAAAAAAAATCCACGATCTCGTGTTGGCAGACCGGCGACTGAAGATTCACGAGATAGCTGAGACTGTAGGCATTGCAGATGGGACGGTGCATCATATTA
>NJDC01009303.1:53037-78323 GCA_002245475.1 Calephelis virginiensis
CAAAATTTTCTTTATTTTTTCTTAGACTAAAAATTTATTGAATGGCCCTCGTATGATGTTCACGATGTTAATCAGAGGAATAAAAATAATCGAGCCGCATACAAAACTCGTCTTAATAAAGTTAGTAAATTCTTTTTGGGTCAATGTATACGTTTTTTTTTTATGATATTGGAAGGCAAACAAGCAGACCAGACGGATTTCCTGATGGTAAGAAATTCTCGCCGCCTAGAGACACCAAAGGTGGTAATGGTGCGTTGCCAACCAAGGGCCGGGATGTTGGGCCGGGAGGTTGGGCCTCGAGCAAAAGTAAGTTTACCGGCTACCTTACCCTCCAAACCGGAACACGTCATGACGTTATGGCGGCAGGAATAGGTAAGGCATATATATATAATAGAAAAAAGTGTGTGTGTCCGCTACGACGCACGATTGGAGTTTACTCCTTACGAACGATAATTATGATATATATCGAATAGAAAAAAAGGGTAAATGAACGAATCTGCTAAAATTATAAGAGAAACAAACATATATCTGTAATTATTCGCATTATTTATGTTACTTCAATAAAGCGTGTTACATAAAGTATGTTACGAAATAATATAGATAATAATAATAATCATTCGAACAAGTCGACTGCGTTTTAAATTATTCGACTAATGTCAATGTCATACGTAACTCGACTGTGGCGGAGCCGAATGTCGACCCGCTCGGGGCGACTCGACTTTTGTTCGTCGTCCTGAAGGAGAAAAAAATACTGAAGGACTAAAGCGGTACGACTTATATATGTGTCTCTTTCTACGTAACGCCTAAACTTTTCGTGTTACACTTGATTTTACTCCTCATAAAATTTCCTTACCGGGCCTTATATCTGAAATCGTTTCTTAAGGAGTAAACTCCATAAACTCCAAAAATGTATAAAAGCAAAATTATGTCAAAAAGGCTATTATACGGTCTCAGAGTATTTGGAAGATGAACATGCTTGGGGATAGAGGTTTCAAACTCCCACTGCAATTTGTAATGTGATTTGTTGTACCTTTTATTTAAGTTAAAGTAAGATTGTAATTTATATTTTTAATCTAGTTTATATAATATAAATTATATTGTAACTATTATTATTGAAAAAAAGACAAGCCCGCTGAGTTTCTTTCGCCGGATCTTTTTAGTGTGTGGCCGCATTCCGATCGGGTGGCTGTTTAAAAAAATGTCGACGCGCACAAATACCACTTGTATGGTTCAAGTGAATAAAGATTTTTCTGATTCTGATTCAGACTAGGGTGGAAGGGCTCGCAAGGCCCGCCCCTGGGACAGCGCAGCTAGGGCCGAGGGCGTCGAGACGCAGTTTGAGAAGCCCTGACCTAGAATATTGCCAAATATCTTAAGAAGATAAAAGTAAAACAACCAAATAAAAAAACTTGTTGCAGTCAAGGTAGCTATTTAATCAATATTAAAATGATTTTAATATAGATTTAATCAGTTGCATTAAAAATACACTCATTAATGTTTATCTGTGATCGGGGTATTAAACGTATACTCTCACGAGAAGTAACCAATTGGTACGAAAGAGGGTTCTCTGTTAAATAAAACACTGTCACATTTTACTTCAAAACATTATAGTTCAATAAACAATAATACTACTATTTGGCATAGCAGCTGAATTTATGAATAGACAAATATTATCTGTACACAAGCAAAATATTATTAACATTATCATCATATGATGGTACATAATATTACATAAAGTGATGTTGCTCGTTACTGTTACACAGCTTAGAGTTGTGAAAGCGTGATAGAGGCGTATTTTTAGTATGTTATTTTTAATTATTAAGGGTAAAGAAACTAGTGTTACTTCACACATTATTGGCACGGCATTACGATAATAGCGCGTGCACAACCACGCACAAACAGCAAACAGATACAATTCACGCCTACATACGGTAGATATATTTTGCGCCATTCCAAATTCATATTACTGCACAGATACGGGTGCAGTTTCATATAAAAACCCGCCTCCATTAAACACACACACACAACACAAACAGAGCTGTAATATTTTGTGTTAATCCTGACATACCATTAAAGTAATAAATCGTAGATTAAATATTCATTATCATATTATGATACATCGAAATTATAAATACAAAAATCACTAAAATGTGTATGTTTAATAAAATTTCGTAATAATTATCGTAACTTCGTTGTAAATATCCAAAAAAAATACAATTTCATAATAAATAAATAGTTTTTAAAATCATTATTAACAAACAATACATCCCTAGAACCATAAGATAAAGTATATATTATTATAGCAAAATTATAAATATTAATTAACCACGATTGGGTAAAACGCTAAGGTAAATAAATTGTCATGATTTGCAATAATTACATATCTCATTTTGTTCCAAGTAGGTTTTCCTATTCATGTATTCAACTGGTTTTAATTATATGTACACACCTAAAAACAATAATTATATTATTAATTACAACCCCATAAATTTAAACGTTAATAATTTATTGATTGTTAAATAGCAAATTTATTATTAGCGTTGTTATACTCTTACGCATTTATAATTTTGATTCAATTTACAATAATTGAAAATAACCTATGACAGACATATTATATTACATATAATTTGGATTAACTTCTGTCTAAGAAAAATCAATAAGCCAAAAATACCCTATCTCCAACAATAACGTCTAGTTTTTTTAGCTATTACATTTTAAATCTAAAATTACTATTACTACTTCTATTGATAAACTTCCGTCTACAGTAACTAGTAACCAAGTAATGGCTATTTTTAATAATCTATCAATGGTAGTAAATGAATTATTGTAATTTAGTGTAGTTTGGGAACAAAGAAATTAATGTTTTTCAATAATTAATCAAAAATGCTAAATTATTAGTATTGCGTAAGTACTTAAATTAATTTATTAAAGTTTTGCATTGTACACTTTATATTTTATATTTATTAATTGACTCCTATATACACGACCATCCACTTAATTTAAATTTTATAAATTTATACCAGAATGAATCCACATTATCCGGGATTAATTTCTATCTAAACTGACTTAAGCAACTCTAAATCCAACTAATCCGGAATGAACCGTAATAGTATCGAGGTAGTTTAGAAACAAGTAATGACCAATTTCAATAGGCCATCTACGATGAGTTAGTGGTACTAGCGGTTCTGTTAGTGGGCCAAATGTGATAGTTTTCAATAACCAATTCAAATATGTTCAAAACAAAACTTCGATAAGACTATACTCCTTACTGTAAATAGGTTATTGGAATTCTCCATGATAAATCTATTTTTCAAAATATTAAATTATTATAACAATACATAAATCTATTCTAAGTTATTTTTGAAAATGCAAGTTGAAATGTTTACATTGTAATGTATTTCTTGTAATATTATCTCATTGGTATATGTTATATATATATATATATATATATATACTCTTTGGTGAAACCGAATTGTGAATTTATTTTTTATTTTCCAACGAGTCTTAACCATATTCCATATCTCTTACATGTAAGTATAATTAGTCATTTATGTGACCGATTATACAAACAATAACAACTTCTTAAACATTAAACCTTTTTACAGTATAGCTGATAGATTATTGTAGTGCTATTTGTTCAAATAATGCTGGCTGGCCATTTAATTAGGGACACTGAGATGTTGCGTTCTATTTTCAAATTTGAATCTCAATACTTTTTTACTTCTTCTCTTATTGTTTCGTGGTAGTTTTGGCGGCAATCCCGATATTTATTTTAAGTTTTGAAAAATATTTTAAAGAAAAATGGGTAAAAATAAAAGTTGCGATCCAGCACTACGAAAAATTATCATGAAGTTTGTTGTCGAGCATGGTTGGCCATACCGAAGGATAGCAGAAGATGGGTCATGGTCAAATTTTGCGCATGTAAAAATGTCGCTCAACTTTGTTTTTTTTAATTAGTAATAATTAAATAACCACACATAAAATTTAAAATAAACAAAAAATACATTATATTAGTAAACGCTGATAACTAAAATAAAGAATTGGTTTTGATATTTTTAGTTCTTTTTTAAAGTAACATTGTGGTTATTTCTGGTAACAGAATGGTTTTACTTCCAAACTCTAGTGTCCCTGGTAGCACTAAGTAACAAGAAAGTTAAAATAATTTATTTTTTTACTATGTCAACCTACCTTTATTAAATTATTACTATAAACAGAGTATTGTCAATATTCATAAAGATTTTGTGAACCTGTTAGGAATACCATGTTACTAAGTAAATCACTTAAAATAGAGATGGAGCTGTTTAGACTTTAAACTAGTTTGGGCAAGATGACTGTATTAATTGTGGTTGACTGGTAGATCTGCAGAAGGCCATATCTGTGAGGCCAGTCGACCGCGAAGCTTTAAACGGGATGCGTATTTTTATTGCGCATCTCCTCTGTTACCTGCCTTTTTACGTATGTAAATTAAAGTATTTTTATAATTTTGAGTCTAAAGTGCAGTCAAAGGAACAAATATTTTAAATATGAAAGAAAAAGTGTACTTTATGTTTTATTTTATCATTTATTTGTTATGGAACGTAAACTTTACTACTCTGTACTACGCACAACGTTGTTACGGTCAGGTAGTAATAGAGTTGTTACAAAAGTAACAGAAGTGCGTAAGCCTATATTCTTTAACTTTTACTTGAATTTTATGTTAATTATGAGCATTATTTTTCTTTTATTAATAAACTACGTAAGTATTAAAAGGGGGCATATTTTAATATACTTAACTAACATTGTTAAAGGATAGTGTGAGTTATTTTGCGTTTTCGAGATGCCTCTCAAGCCAGCTAAGAAGCAGTGACTATACCGAGAAAAGCGTAAAATAAACCCGAAAAAGAAACAGAATCTAAAATATACCACGCAATCGTGAGAGACACTAATCTAGTCGTGAGTTTTGACAGCACGTGAACATTGAGAAATAAAAAAAATGGCGATCTGCAAATGCTAGACGGAAAGATAGGACCAGAGCTCTCCGTATCGTTATGCACACCCCAGGTACATAACCTCCTCGCTTAAATAGTCTAGCCCCTTCTATTCAAAATCATGTTTTACCAGTTGCTCATTTGCCTATGCCTGGGCTATCTACATCCCGAGAAAATGCTTCTTGCTCCATCACATCAGCAGCTCCACGTGAAAGATGCTCAAAAGAAACAGATCGAAGTTATTTAGAGATAACATAAACTTGAAGGAATAGTTAAAAGCAATAACCAAGAGATACGAAACGAATAAAAAAGACACAATGGAGAAAAACGGAGGTATCTGAAATTGAGGGTAGCCAAGCAAATCAACAAAAATATGAGATTTTATCAAAGGCTATTAAAAATGATACAAAATGATAAAAATCGGAAAGAGAAATTTACTATTAAGAAGATATTTAAAGAGAAGGCTGTTAAATGTTCTAGGCAAAAAACCCAAATTATCGCAGAATGCATTACTGTGAGCCAAGGTTACATACGTAAAAACAGCTTTTACTTAAAGTTGTAAATGTTGCAAAGAGGTATAATCACATTATTTTGGTTGCTCTCGCAGTTAAGTATCTTTGCATACTGAAGTGATCTATGGCCGTGGTTAAGATAGTAAAATAGAGGTAACATCGTTTTGTGCCGTATGTGAAAACCTTTCACACAGTCCAGCTGAAATCTGGGCTCACCTCTATCCCGTCTTAGTTTTAATTCATGAGAAAGATCCGAATGTTTCAAGTTCAAATTCAAAATTATCTTTACTTCATGTTAACTTACAAGACGCACCTGTGACGCGTTTTATAATAATTTCTACCACCGGATCGGAATGCGGTCTGACACTGAGAAGATCCGGCAAGAAACTCAGCGGGCTAATCTCTTTTTCTTATTAGGCAAGTTAGAATAAGCAGTTAATATCTTGCATGTATTTTTAGGCCCGCCTACTTAACTTGGGTAAGGCCTTATCTGAAGTAGTTGAACATGGTGAGGTTAAAATTATGTTTTTTAAGTCTATTTAACACTAACAAAATTTAAATTAGTCGAGTCTGATATTATATCACATGTGTCTTGAAAGTTTACTTGGTATGGTTTCAGAACCAAAAAATTCTATAAAGGTAAAATATACTACCATTTTGATACTTTTTAGACGTATTTGAGGTATTAGCAATTCTCATATGCCAATTACTCTTTCAAGAATATTTGGTTTTTATTTTATATAATAATATTAATTATTGCATAGTATTAGTACATACCATCATAAAGTTTATTGTTATTAACATTTAAACTCATGTTTACGTTAAAATGATCTCAAGCTCATCCAAGTGCGATTTAGTCAAGTAAGATACAAATAAGAAACAATTATATTACTCTGTTGCAACTCTGTTACTTTTCTGTCCCAAAGATTTTTATGAAAAACTAACTAAATAATAGGGTGTTATAACAATACATTAATTTGTTAGATACTTATAAGGTCATATCATATTGCTAACAGTTAAAATATAAATATTTAATGTACTTATGTAGAATTTAATATTATTAAAATTCTAAAAGTAACAGAGATGTTTAGAACTTAAAAAATATTGTTAAACTTTAAAAATTATGTCGTGATTGTTATTGTGTTCATAAAATAAAAGTCTGTAGTTATCATAAATGCCAAAATACTTAGGACTGAATTGTTTAATTTCATATTAAAAATTAAAATGTTATGATAACAGAGTTGTATTTTTTTACACCTGTTACACCCTACCCTATCGTGCTATCCTTCGGCTGCAGCTTACATAATTCACCCTAACCTACAAAATGTGGAATAAATCAAAAATCATTAGTCAAACATCGCGGCCAAGCCTAGCAGACAAAATTCAATTGTTTTAACAGCCATACATAGAAAGAAAAATAACGTATTAGTACTTTTATATTTTTGTAAGTTTATAATTATTAGGTCGGTTACCTCTGCAAAATTTGACAATGACAGATATCTGCATACGTTTTCTTTAATACCTGCCATGGTCGCGTGGCGTGCAAAAATTACCTACTACTTATTATCACGGGTCTGATTCTATCATTAATGATTAAGCATGCCAAACTTTTGAGATATTAGTTATATTAACCAAAGAAATACTTGTATTGTTTTACGTATCATTATAATATATTACTTGTAAATAGCCTACCGGTTTCGCTTGTACAGCATTATCAGGGCTAAAACTTAAACTACTAAACAATATTTTTTATTTGAATATAAATTCATTTACACCATCTGGACCTACAACACTTTTTATTTATTTATTTATGGAACTTAATACATTACCCCTTTTTGAATATTTTCTAGTAATTAATTCTAATAATACATGTAACTAAATTTTTGCTATAAATTAAATGAATGATATATCAGTCGTATTATTATTATTATTGTGATGACTGCTTACTGCTTATTTTATGTTGACATACCTTTTACCGTTTATTTTAATTTATTTTTGTGTTGGATAATTTTTTCTTACATAATAATTTAGTTTTAATATAATAATTTAACTTTAAATAATTATTTTACTTATTTTTATTGTGACATGAATGTTTAATTGAATATTACTTTTTAATTTTTTAATTTTGACATGGGCATTTATATTGTTTTTTCTTTTAATTATCTGATTTGAGCATAAATAATTAAGATTAACATATGTACAAAATAGTAAATTTAATTTAGTAATTAATTAATTAGTGGAGCAATTGATATGTTTTTAATATGTTCTGAAATGGTACTTGATTCAACATTTAGTGGTGATAGAATCTGTAGCTGGCAGCTCCGTTGCATAACGTTTTCAAGTTTTTTGTATCTACCCATTATACATGAATTTATGTTTACAAATAAAACATATTGTTTAGTAGTTTAAGTTTTAGCCCTGATGATGCTGTATAAGCGAAACCGGTAGGCTATTTACAAAGTAATATATTATAAGTTGTGAAATAGAAACCTAACGCAACAAGTACAGATTCCATAAGCAATACTATTTTGTTACTTTCAAAACCGAGTAAATTTCCCAATGTCAAGAAATTTATAATAAAGACGTCAAAAAAGGTTTTACAGTACGGTTATTGAGGAGAGGCTACTTATAAATCATTAGGGTAAATGTTTTTTTTTATGTTGGGCAACATCAGCAGCGCCCTACTTTGCGAGCGGACTGACCTGGCGCGCACTCTAACTTCAGCGGTGGAAAGCACTTTTTTTAAAATTAAATACATGATGCAGTTTTAAGACTACTATCTAATCTACGGCCGTTCAGAGAATGCGTTCCTGAAACGTCGCGATTGAACTGACGACGTAACTTTGTAATGGCGGTGCAGTTACGATAAAAATATTATTGCTGGTTGTTTACCGTTTTAACAATTGACGAGCATTAAAACAACATTATTATATCAATAATCAATTAATGTTATAATATTGTGCCAAACTGAGTGTCAAATAACTTGGTTAACAATATTTTTCTAAATCTAAACTGCGCTATTACAAAATTATGTCAGCGCTTTATATTTGTAGTGCTGTGCTAACAATAACAGGCAATAATAGTATCGTAAAATGTTCTTATACAGTTATACTTTATAAAATAATACGTTTTGTTTTTCTTTTTAAGAATTTAAAAATAATGGACTATAACTATTATTAAATATAAAAATAAAAAAATAAAAGTAGCATTTTTATATTTAGGTTGAAAATGGTAATCCCAAATGGCGTTACTAGCATTTTTATACTTAGATTAAAAACGGTAACCCCAAATGGCGTTATGGGCGGCCATTTGTGACGCTAAAACAGTCGTCTGTCGTGACAGATATTGACACATTTGACGCCGATGCAATCAGAAATCATATATATGGTTACTATTCCAGAAATGAATATCTCTACAGGAAGAAGCTTTTGGCATCGCTGGACTGTTTAGCAGGGGTAAAACTGCTTTAACCAAAATCTTAAAAGATATAGATTTTTCGTATAAAAAAAACAGACAGAAGAAAAATCTTATTAGAACGATACGACATCATTGTAAAACGAATAAGTTTATTGAGCGAAGCAAAAAAAAATGATAACTGGGACAACGTCGTGCTCATTGACGAGACATGGCTAATCGCCAATCACACGGTTTCGCGTTCTTGGACGGATGATACACAAGCGTCGACGTCGAAAGTACCAATGGGTAAGGGGGCCCGTCTGATAATATGCCACGCAGGTTCTGCAAAATACGGCTTTGTGGAGAACGCGTTAGTGGCATTTCAATCAAAATCCACAAATGACTACCACGAGGAAATGAATGCCACTACATTTAAAGAGTGGTTCCAAAACATGCTTTTGCCCAGCCTACCAGGCTTCTGTAATATTCATGGATAGTGCCTTCAATCACTCGGTTCAGATACAGAAACCACCTACCCAAGCTAATAAAAAAGAAGAAGTGGTGGCTTGGTTACAAGCAAAAGGCATTGACGCAAATATGCAGATGTTAAAAGCAGGGCTAATTAAATTAGTTAAAAAAAAGGGGCAAATGTGCGATACAAAATCGATGAACTGGCTCTGGAGTACGGTCATCGCGTTCTAAGAATTCTACCGTATCATTGCCAATATAGCGCGATTGAGCTAATCTGGGCTCAAATAAAATGTTACGCCGCCCGCCACAATCCTTCCCTGCCATTCAGCACGAAAAAGATGATGACCCTATCAAAAGAAGCCAGCGGGAAAGTCACAAGAGATGACTGGGCAAAGGTTGTTGAAAAGACTAAAAATCTGATTGTGGAACATTTTGACCGAGATATCATGATTGATTCTGTTATTGATAATAATACATGTACAATGTAGGCGAAGATGATGAGGAAAACACCACCTCCTCAAGCGAAACGGAGTCTGATTAATATTCTGTACGCACATTCAATTCAATGTACTTTATTGCATAGAAATACAGATTGTAACTTTGTAACAAAGAATAAACAAAACAATTTTATTATACTAATATTACCCTTTTTTGGTTTCCACTTAAATAGCTAAAATATAAATTTTAGATGATTCCGCCAATTTAAAACGAAAATAATCTTAAAAATAACGCGGCGGTTCATTTTGGAGGAACGGTAACGAACTCATTGTTATGTTGTGCCCATCACTAGTCGTGACCTACTGATAGGTGTCAGGAACGCATTCTCTGAACGGCCGAAATACAACTGCAGCAATGCATGTAAGTAATCAAAGTCCCTATTTAAAAAGTTTTATCAAAGTTTAATAAACTTTGACCGCCTTATTCCAAAACGAGGTCTAAAAATAGTACCGAGTTTAGTACCAGGTTTAAACCATGAACTATTAAAAACATTTTTACAAAACGAGGTTTGTGGTTTGTCCTTGGACTTTCTATGGTACTAAAGATAAACCACTGCGGCCCCTAGTTTAACTTCAGTACTAACCTCAAAACGTTAAACATGGCGTCGTATTTGTTTTTAAATATTTTTAAATTTGATCACAATAGCTAGAAATGGATGAACTCGATTGATTTATGGATTTCAAAGAGTTAAAAGAGTTGGAAATGTACTAGCAACATCATAGACCCTGTACCCTTTGAATTAAGTGATGAAGATATTCGCTGTAAATCTAGATTTTTTAAAGATTTGCAAAAAAAACAGTGGAGTTAGTCCTGAGTTGCAAGTGGTTTTCGCATTATGTAACTGGCCTAGTCATGTGGTAAGTGTATAAACTTTGTAATCTACTTTGTAAACGATGTTAACATATTTCAATCCCTTCAGTGAGTACATACTTACTAACTTTTTTATTTTATTTATAGATTCAAGACGATGCTGCTGCCTAACATGGTGTATCCCAGTCAGTTATAAGTAAAACATACCAGAAGATATCTGGGCTTTTAGCTTGTTTATCTCATAGATTTACAAAGATTCCAGCTAGATCAGCAAGATGAGGCTATGACAAAATTTTCTCAGTATTGCACATTCTTATTAGATTAATGAAAAATAAGAGCTGATTGGATTCAGCCAATTTTAAGTGGAAAGGATATCCATTAATTAATGTGCAGGTAATTGTGTGAAATATATTTCAAACTATTAAGTCTATAACCTATATTAATAGACATAATTGTTATGTTATTAATATTATAGGTAATAGGTGTTACATTGATAATACAATTCTGAATTCTAGTCAAACATTTGCTTAGTTCTTACATATCAAAAATCTTGTACTTCAGTGGAAAGAGCTGGATTATTTATTAAAATAATCCAGATACTAGATTACTATACTGATTAGATGTTTCTGATGACGTACCTGGATCTCAACTAGTGTCTTGCTTATTCTATGTAGCCAATTAGTTTTAGCATATATAAGTATAGAGTGTAAGTCATAGTGTAGCTGGTACAGTTACTAATTAAACTTATCCTACCAGCCTCAGCCTGGCAACAAAATATTAACTAATTCAGTGTATATTGGTAGTATGTATTTCTTGCCGTCGAGAAAGCCTTTGCTTGTCTCTTATTCGATAGTCTAAAAAATAAAAACTTAACAAATTGTTAGGTATTGAAATACATTTTTTTAATCCTATGTTATGTTATGTATAACACTATGTTGATAAAGTATAATTTATGATATAACTATTAATATTTCAGGTAGTTTGTGATGCAGACCTTAAAATGCTGAGCTATGTCACATGTACAATGTAGTGGTAGTGTTTATGATTCTATAATCTTCTGGAAGAGTTGATTAAAACAGAGATTAAGTTTGGTGCATTGTGGCAGTGGCTATCTCTGACCCCCAAACATAATCAGAACAAAGCATTCAAACAGTAGCCACATTCAGACCCAAACTTGTATTAAATGATTCTTCGATCTATGGAAGCAACATTTTGCTGCTTACTACGGGGAATGTATGGAGAAATTGAAACAGCTAAGAAAACAATAGTTACTTGCTCTGTACTCACAATAAATGGGGGAAGACCTATTTTCTGAATAAATACTTAGTGAACATCCTAGAGAACACAGTATAGTTCTAGTGTAATCTCATGTTGCAAGCATAGTAAGGGGCAATATGAGAAGAAGGAAGTTTTAAGAAACTAATTTCACACAAGTAATGTTATATGTTATAATTTTTCTTAAAATCAACACATTTTTTTTGTATTTCACAACATGTTCTTAACCGTTCAAGATCAGTTTATGTATTCAAAGTGTAGGTGTAAAATCTGAAAGTAATAATTAGTGTTTTAAGTAATATTAAATGTAGTTTATAGTATGCCTAAACAACATTTATTTATTGTAAGTAAACAATATTTCTAGTTTCTTTTTTTAAATAATATTCTACTATTTACAATAGCCTGACACCCTTTTTCACTTCTGTAGAGGATGATCAATTTCACATATTAAAGTTATTGTATTGAAATACTCTTAAATGTATTATTTAAAGTGAAACTAGATTGTTTAATTTTTATAATTTATGAGATATAAGATGCAAACAACTGTATCATAACTGACTGACTTATCACTTCGATTTTTTCCGAGATTTCGTTTAGTCTAAAATTTTATCATGTAACATTACATTAATCTAAATTGCAACACTATTTATCGAAAACTAGCTGAGCCGACAGACTACTGTGTTAAGTGTGAACAATGATTTTTTTCATTTGAACCTCCTCCTGACCATAACTAACACAATAATAAAAGTGAAACGTATAGGTAACTTCTTTCACTTCTTCAGAGTCGGTTAATTAATAAAAATCTAATTAAAGCTCAGACCAATAAAATACTTTTTATTGGTTTGAGAATTGAAGCTATTTAGCTTAAGTATTGCAAAAAAATTGTTCCTTTTTATTTTTGTAAGAAGTATTTTCACGCCTCTAAAATCGAAGTGGTAGGCAGAGGTACAATCAGGACACCCACAACTAGGCGAAAACACTAAGATTTATTATCATAAACCACTTATTTTAGAAACGACGCAACGCAAGTGATTTGTGACTCGCTGCCACAGACTACTTAGAGATACTAAGCATCTCGTTGTGCTTAACAATAACAACCACAAAGTTTCTTTATGTAACTTGAGGGCCTATTCAATAATAAAGAATGTTTACATTTCGAAAATATTTATAAACACAACTATTGAATTACGCGCGCTGAGCACTTCTTTTCGTTGTACGCTAGCTACATTAATTACTACTAGAACGAGAACAAAAATACGAAATTCATATAATATTAACAAAATGTTCAGATTTAATACATGTTTCGTAGCAAAATGGCATAATCAATTTCGTTACAGTTGTATTGCTAAGAATCTAATTTTAAATAAACATTTTTTACATTTCTCGTCATCTAAGTTTGTGTTATAAGGAACGGGGTATCAAACTAATCAAATGCAGAAAGAGTGAATGAATGGTTTTGCTTGATACGGTACTAAGAGTGGTACTAACTTTGGTACTAGAGAGTCCTCGGTTGGTATTCGTTTTGTAATAAGAATGGCATTTAGTACGATAACAAACTTTGATACCGTCACAAACCTAGACTTTTTGGTTTTGTTTTAAACCTGGTACAGAGTGTTTTTTTGGGATAAGACGGTAAGGCTTTTAATGAGTGATGATAAAACATAACCTGGAACATCATATCCCCAAAAGAATAGACGAAGAAATCCCCCGATTTTTTTTAAAATTTTAACACTTTTTCAGTGTTGGTATTTTCTACAAATTTATTAGAAATAAATAAATAAAGATTTACAGGTTATTGTATTTGCAAAGTGGTATCTCAGTTGGAGGAGCGTTAAACGCTTATGTATCTGTAGTCACTGGTCTACAATTCTAGTTGAAAAAATACTTTCTAAAAATCTTTGGAAATCCCACATGACAAATATCTATCTAAATATCTAAATTTTTTTTTTTATTTTGAACCCGTCTCCTAGAGTAATTAATATACTTTTTTTATTATTATATTTAAAGAAACAAAATATATAACGAAAACAGTGTAAAATGCATATATTAAATAAAATAAATTACGTGTAATCAATAACTATTCATACCCAAATGTATGTACTCCCACTATATACCATAGCAACATCAGCCTTTTTCATATAAATTGCGGAACCCATATTTTTAGTATGATAATAGTTTGCTCTACTTCGAGAAAACGATCATAAGAATAGGCGTTAACGGAACGGTCTCATAAAATCAAAAATATTTTGAAGTGTATTAGAGTCTGAAAATGACTGCAATCTAGTATCTAACTTTGATTTAAGGTATTATGTACGGTAATTTTAGAGAGTTCAATGTGAAATGTACATAGTGGCAAGTACTTTTGGAAAAAATATGTACTCTAAGGACACCACTTCGTTTTCGGTAAATCAAAAGGTATATCCGTTGAGCACATGTTTCCAAAAGTACAGTACTTGTCATACAAAATATGAAAAAATAGTTAGGGTGGTCTAAAAACTTGTTTGAAGAACAACCGAGATTACAGGATAGGATGATGATAATGAATGTTATTACTAGTACATAACTGCAGTGGCTATGCTTTTAAATGGATCTAGGAATGAATTTTGAACTTTTTGAATTCAAATATATATTTAATAATTGTCACATTTCACTCTGTTTGGACACTTGACAGAGCGTAGTGAAGTTACTGTAAAAGTCGGTTAATCAGCCAAATCCTTGGTAGCATTAAATCTTAAACGTACTTAATTTTAGGTGAGAATAGTTCGGATTTCCGCCATCGGATATTGTTCATTTGAGCACTTACCGTAATTCTGACTTTAACAGTAACATATCTTACATTTAGTTTGACTGTAGGCCTGAGCTAGCACTTATGAGTAAACATAGTAAACACTAACAGTATATTATTCTTTACATTTTATTTTTGAAAAATAAGTAACGTCTAGAAGTCCTTGATCTTGCTCTCTAACAAATTACATTGAAATCTCTCGGTTAATTCAAAAACCCTACCGCTGAACCAAGCAGATTTCGATCCATTTAAAAACATTCAAAGAAATATAATTTTGAAAACCTGATTTTATCTAAAAGATTGCAATGGACTATTCAAATTTGAGCCTATTATTTATGGTGACTTTTATAATCATAAATTAAATGTATACTAGGAGCCGCATATTATATAAAATCTTGACGTAAGTCTAAAAGAGCTTTTTACAAATAAATTTATGTCTACTCTTATGCTGGGTACAGGCCGAGCTAATGAAAGTCAACGATTGGGTCCTTTGGTTTTCAGAGTTACGTCCATAATTACTGCACGCTAGCTAATAATTGTCTATGAGGTTTTTGGTCAATGCCAAAAATAAGTCGTTGAAGTTAAAACTGCATTACATTCAGAGTTGAGTAAAGTGTGTGCCGCTATATCACATTAGCCAAAAAAGTTAAAGTATCCTACGACTAATTCATAAAAACTCCTAACAAAACGATCGCCAGCTCTTGGGTTAGAAATCGCAGTCAAAAGCGTACAATAATGTATTCGGACACCCAGCAAACAACTGCGAACAATGTTCTTTAATGGACTTTCCTTTGCAATTGTCTGTACCTAGCATAATAAACTAAAATGATTTACCCGAGAAATTCTTTGCCATTTATTTCATGGTTTCCATTTTGTTTAATGGCGACTTTTTGTAACGATTTCATTAGAGCTATTTCATTTTCCTCTTTCTTCGAGTTTCTTTCCTCAAATTCAAGTCGATGGCGAATTATTCGTTGCACGATGTCTTCTGTTGTCATCGAGTTTCCAGAATTTAAAGTCTGTAATAATACGTACCACTCATTAGTCATATCCATAACCCGTATCTTCGTCAGCGTAAAATAGATTTTTATACAAAATTTGAAGACCCTTTACAGTCTTTTGTGGGTTCATTTCTAAAAACACAAGTAGCCTATGTTTGAACTCAGGTCTTAATTATGCGCATATCAAATTTTATCATAGTCTGAGTAGCAGTTTAGCCGTGAAAGCGTAACAGATAGACAGACAGAATTTCACATTTATTAATAGTAGTATGGATAGTATGGACTAGCTATTTCCCGCTATGTCGTTTATATGTCAAAGTTAAAACACTGATATAAAAACTTTTTTATCTTTCTTGGAAGATCAAATTTCACAGTGCGAAATGTTTGGAGTTTTTCCCTAATACATAATATCGTGAGAACGATATTCTTCATTTAAATCTACATATAAAAACCGGCCAAGTGCGAGTCAGATTCGCGCAACAAGGGTTCCGTACGAACATTAAGACAACAAAGCAATCCTATTAGGGTTCCAGTTGTACATTCGAAGTACGGAACCCTAAAAGTCTTAAGCCCGTATGTCTGAAGCGGCACGCAGATGTACAACCCAGGCACTCACGACTAGCAGAAGATACTAAGTCCCTCCATGTGATAGGTGGCAAATCTATCGCTAATCGGGCACTGTTGGTTTTTTTTCGAACATTTTAAAAACCGGGCCACTTGACGACAGCAACAATGAATAAGTATATAAATTGTTTAATACCTTAAAGCAGCCACGCTGCTTGGGGACCTTGTATGGATCTGACCCGTCGGCGTCCAGCGCTACGGGAGTAAGTCCGTGGCACACCACTTCAACACGGAAATGGTCCATCAGGTCAGCTGTCACATTGTATGGGGCACCAATCACAACCTCGTGAACGTACTGGAAAAGACAATTTCTATTTTATTGAGACTTTTCTAAGCCCGTTTGGTCTCCTAACCGAAGGAATGGTGGCGCCACCAATGTCATTACTGCTACGACATAATTTAATATAACTTAATTAAGTATAATAACATAATATAGTTTTCATTTTAAGGAAACACTGTAAGATGTGCTAGATGACTATAGTATGAAATGAAAAAAAATAAAATAATTTATTACATTTCAAATCTTTTTTATTGTGCACCAACAATAGAAACTTATAAAAGGGGGCTTACCATGAACTCTTCTTCTTGTTAATAAACAAAGGCTCAAGTACTCTAAGGTTTAAGTTGATATTGGTTGTAATTTTGTTGCGCACCCAATAAACTAATTTTAAGTTATCACTATCCTCATTCTACCAGAGCAACAAAGCGAGACGAAACTCGTTTAGTTCATATTACTTTATACACGACATTTCTATAGACCTTTAATCATGAAGCTATTTTACTGCAAGAGGTTACAATCCTGAGAAAGAACTAATGGCACACCCAATATTGTTGAATCTCTTTAATTTACTGGCCTGTCATTCAAAGAAACTTGTTTGTTGCCGACAATAGAGAGAGACAGCAATATTTGGAAAGGATATCAGTTCCATGTTAGAAGTGTAACCTCCAGCAATTCCTTGAAAAACGTTAATAAATTAAAAAACGTCACGAGTTGGCATGCGGACTAATTTGCCTTAAACATTCCATCTCTTTTCTTTTTGTTTCATCGGAAAAAGACAGCATACTTACACTTAAACGTGGTGCTCAACAGAATTATACGTAATGTAGACTATATTGTGTATTTTTTATGACATTGGAAAGCAAACAAGCAGACGGATTTCCTGATGGTAAGAAATGCCGCCGCCTAGAGACACCAAAGGTGGTAATGGTGCGTTGCCAACTAGAGGCCAGGATGTAAGGCCTCGAGCAAAAGTAGGTAAGTTTACCGGCTACCTTACCCTTCGAACCGGAACACGTCATGGCGTTATGGCGCCAGGAATAGGTAAGGCGGTGGCACCAATCCGGAGGAGTCGCTGCGAAACTCTACCACCTAGTTGGATGTCAGGGTGTTAGTGACGGAGAGCCTACGCTCGCCTTTTACGAGCTGCCTGGCACAGGAAGGCAGATGGTCTATTCTACAAAGGAGTCCTGACCAACACGGAACTATTTAAACCTTGGAGGACTTTAGTTGTTAGCATAACCGCTGGTTTGATGACAATCAATATATTAAATAACTAGCAGTTTGACGCAGCTTCGCCTGCGTAACTTGGCTTCTACTGCATCGATTTTGATGAAACAAAGCCTATGTCACTCGGGAATAATGTAGCATTCTAAAGGTGAAAGAATTATTGAAATCGGTCTAGTAGTTTCGGAACCTATTCTGTTTAAACAAACAAACAAACAAAAAGATCAAACATTTCCTCTTTATAATATTAGTACAGATAAAATAATTTGAGCTCCTGGTAGGCTGAGAGGTTCGAAAACCTGCTTAAGTCCACTAACCAACTGCGAGGCTCGGTTTCGATACCCGACGGAGGCAATATTTGTGTGATAAGAGGTAGGCAGAGGCACAATCAGGGCACCCACAACTAGCCGAAGTAACTCTCACAATGAAATAAGTGGTAAGCCTATCACCAACTGGGCACACATCTAATACTGAAAAGAAAACTTTCTTATTGGTGGCCGACCCGGGGATTTAACCCAGGACCTTACGGAATCAAGTTCGACACCGGACCGGACCACTGCACCATAGAGGATGAGCATAGAGAGCTAGTATTTTTGGATTTGTTTCATTAGGTCATTTATTCTGGCATTTAATTAACCCATTCAGTGCCTTCGCGTCGTCGTCGCGAATTCGCGTCCTAGCAAACTTATTTTCCGGTGCCATGGACGCACATTCGCATTCTTATGTGACTTGTATTGTTTTTCCTCGTTTCAAGAGTAAATAATCTGAAATTGAAAGTATACATACATACATCTAAATTCAAAGTTAGCAGTCTCAAAGCGACTCCTGGATATAACACGACATTTTAAAACTACTTAAATCATTGATTTCACGCAACAGTGATTTGCCTTGAACGCATAATCGCGTCTGGTATGGAAAAAAAAAACAGGAGTGACAAGCTGTTCAACACGATTTATTTTGTATAAAATACTCAATATTATTCTGTTTGGCGATGGCACTATTATTATAGTTAATAATAAAAAAGGATCATTGTTGTGAAAATATATGTGCGCCCAATCAGATAAAACTACTTTTAAACTACTTTTAAACGATTTTTTGCATTACTGTATATCTTTGATCTGCATCAAATCTTAATAGTTAATTAGATACAAACTGGCTGAAATGTGTGCATCCATGCAAATCTATTATGGAGGGTACTCGTTTAATATTTTTGTAGACAATTTTTGTGCATGTAGCACTGTCCTTAAACTTCTTTTGAGGCTTGACAATTCCATCATCTGAGTATGAAGAAAGCGCGTCTTAATTTTTTTTTGTTACAACTAGTAATAGACATTTAACCAATTAAATTTAACTTGCACATGTTTAATACTTTTTCAAAGATACTTAACAAACACTAAGCTAGTAATAAACGAATAGCGTCCAAATTTGTTCACAGCCATGGGAAAAAATATTCGAAATGGGAGCTGCAACGAATCGGTTAACAAAAAAGTAATATCAAATGAAATTAATACGAAAAACGATTTATAGTTTACAATTCCTGGTTTTTATAATTTTTAAAATTTTTGTTTTTATGCTACCTACACGAATGTAATTTAAAAGTATGAAGCCATTTGGGAAGAAAATAGCAATTTCCGATAGAATTTAAGTTCAATGTGCCTAAAATGCGAATTCGCGTCCAAGTTACTTTATTGGAGGTGCCTTGGACGCGATATCGAGTCCAAGTGTCGTTACTGCGTTTGGCACAAGGCATCAGGGACAAGTGGGTTAAGTGTTTCTTCGTAACAGTATCGTTGACTAAACACCCTAAGCACAAGGAAGTAATTTGCTTACGTTAGAGTTAGATCGATTTGTCTAATTTGTAAAGGCATATTTATTTAAGTAAGTATCTTCACGCCCATATCCCCGAACGGGTAGGCAGAGGCAACAGGGCAGGGCCAGGGAACCATGGCACCCACGACTGACCGAAGACACCAAGTCCTACAATGTGATAGGTGGCAAGCCTATCGCAACCGGGCACATATCCAAACACCTGCAACGTTTTTTCATTAGAAAATTGAAAATATAAATTTTCTATTTTTTCATTGCTCGACCCGGAGATTTAACCCGAGATCCCAAGAAGTCAAGTCCGATGCCGGGAAGCTAGACTACAGAGACGATATATTAATTTATTAGGTTATTTATTACCTTACAAGCTAGAACAGAGAGCACCCTCTCGTGGAGATTCATAATGGGGTAGTTGGACCCTTTGTACCGGTTCACCTCGAGGTCGGTGTGTAACCCGACTATTAAAAAGTCCCCCTGAGCGTGCGCTGCCTCTAAGAAGTCTAGGTGTCCGACGTGAAATAGGTCAAAAGCTCCCGCCACATAAACTACCTGCAAAAATAAATAGCAATATAACTTAGATTTTACATTTCGTCATCACCATGAGGTAGACTCATATGTAAGGTCTGTTTTTTCTTAGGAGTCCAATTTGGTAAACAACAATGGCGGAACAGTGACATTAGGAAGCCGGAGACAATGAATATGGTTGGGAATATAGACCGAATGAACAAGAATGAAATACTACCGGGAATGAATGATATCTATTGGTCAATCCACACTAATATTAAAAATGCGAAAGTAACTCTGTCTTTCTGTCTGTTACCTTTTCACGCCTAAACTACCCAACCGATTTTGCTAAAATTTGGTATGTAGATAGTTTACATTCATGAAAAGGACATAGGCATATTACTTTCGGAAATTCAACCCCTAAAAGGGTTAAAAGAGGTGGCAAAGTTTGTATGAGAAAAATATATTTATTGCACATTTTTGCATGAAGCTTTCAATTAATGCTTTTTAGTACAAATTATGAAACACGTATTTCATGGTTTTTCGAAATTCACCCCTATTGGGGGTTAAAGGGGGTGGCTAAGTTAGTATGGGAAATTTAATTCTATTGAAATATTTTGCGTGACACTGAAATAATGCTCTGCAATACAAATTCTGAGATACATATCTAAAACGTTTTTTGAAAATCAACCCCTATGAGGGTTAACGGGGGTGGCACAATTTGCGAAGGAAAAATAGTTAACAGTATTTTTTACCATAAGTCCATAACAATGAACCACGTACATCAGTTTATCATTAATGAAAAACACACAAAGAAATTATGATACATATAGTAGCAAAATTGGTTAAAAATCCCTACTAATATTATAAATGCGAAAGTAACTTTGTCTGTCTGTCTGTTACGCTTTCACGCCGTAAACCGATTTTGATGAAATTTGGTACAGAGATAGAATAGACCCTGAGGAACATCATAGGCTACTTCTTATTGCAAAAAAATAGGGGAGAATGGATAAAAAGAGGGGATGAATGTTCATATGGAAAATCGTCATTTTTAAAGCTGTAACAGTGAAACTTTGTATTTAGACACTTTATATTTAGTCACTTTATGATAAACGAAAGAACATAGGCTACTTTTTATCACTAAAAAATGAGGGAGAACGGGTAAAAACAGGTGATGAATGTTCGTCTGGAAAATCGTCATTTTTGAAAATATAACGGTGAAACTTTGTATTCAGACACTTTATTAGGAATGAAAGAACATAGGCTACTTTTATAGCGTAAATTGGGGGAGAAAATTGGGGTAAAACAAATGACTAATGTTCGTATGGAAAATCGTCATTTTTGAAAATAT
This sequence comes from Calephelis virginiensis, assembly GCA_002245475.1. Classification (NCBI taxonomy): domain Eukaryota; kingdom Metazoa; phylum Arthropoda; class Insecta; order Lepidoptera; family Riodinidae; genus Calephelis; species Calephelis virginiensis. The sequence continues at coordinate 74,560 of NJDC01009303.1, forward strand.
AATTGTGAAACTTTGTATTCAGACACTTAATGAGGAACGAAAGAACATAGGCTACTTTTTATAGCGATAACCTTATCCATAGAAATACGTCATTCAACACAAGTATTTAATTTAAAATAAAATTGCATTTCACATTACTCGATTTGAATGAATATCTTAGGAGATATCGCAGTTTTAAAATAACACTATCAAATAGAATATAATCACTACGTTAACACTATAGTTTAAAGACCGCGCGACACAGACGCATGGTATGCGCGTGGTTGACTCCTTATGGAACGATTGTGCTCAGTGCACTACTTTCCAAATTTAATCTTTCCAGTACATCATCGTGTAATACTTTTTAGATGATATTTAAATAAAAATAGATTAAAGTTTGAAGAAAGATGTAGGCCGTTTTTCATCTTAAAATTTCAACGGGTAGAGTTGGAGAGTTAAATATTCAATAAATAGACTACTCGGGCGGAGCCGCGGTAGCAGCTAGTTCAAAATGTTTGTTCTTGAACATTTTCCAACATGTTTTTTACAAAGGTATCATTATTGGTAACGTCATTGTCAGCAACAACCATGTTACAGACAATGACGCACGTTGCGAACAAAGCTTTATGTTAGGACGACAATGATCGTTGTTGAGAACAATGATTTTATGCGTGTTAGTTAATTGGAGATAAGATTCATGAGTTTTACTAGCAACTCTCATTCGACTACAATTACTCAATTAATTGCCTAAGGGCAAACGATTGGCTGAATTTCTGGACAAGGAAGGATTCTGTACGATGAATTCTTTTTTCAAAAAAAAGCTATACTTATCGTAAATGGACCTGGAGTAACCCGGATGGGTCAACAAAAAATGAGATAGATTTCATTTTGTCCACCAGTAGCCACATATTCAATGATGCCTCTGTGAGCAATAGGCTGAAAACCTGCAGTGATCATCCGATGGTAAGAGGCACATTGAATTGACCCCCAACCCCAACCCACCCCAGTCAAATGCCAAGATCTCGAAAACTTTCAGCTCGAACTTTAAAATCGATTAGAAAGCTTGGCAGAATGCGAATTACCGGACGATTTGCACAATGGCTTTGTGCAAGCTGTCTAAGAGGCCGAGTCAAAATTTATTAAGATCCGAAGCAAGAAAAGAACTGTAAAGCTCTCAGACCTTACTTTCAAATTCATTGGTGAACGGGATGAAATGTGGTTGCTGTCTTCAGTTGACATGTAAAAGTGAAGGGAGTTAAACAGACAAGTCTCCAAGACGTTGAGGAGAGACCTGCGCATGTCTCTCCTTTAATACCTCTCGTATTAAACAAACTATCGCGCGTAATAAGCGAGTCAAGTAAAACGTTCATGTTGCACCTATTCTATTTCAAGTTGGGAACTCAATTCTTGAAGTTGTTGATCAGTGTGTATAACTAGATCAAGCTGTTCAGTTAGATAAATTAAACTATAAGAAAGAGGTCAACCGCCGAATCCAACTCGGGTGGGCATCGTTCGGGAAGCTGAAGGTTATCTTCTTGTCCAAATTACCGCAGAGCCCAAAGTTGAAAGTCTTCGACTAGTGTGCATTACCGGTGACGACATATGGAACTGAGAACATGAGACTTGGCTGTTAAATGTAGGCCTCTTAAATAAGCTCCGAGTTGCTCAGCATGCTATGGAGATAGCTATACTCAGTGTTTCTCTGCGAGACATGATCCGTAATTCGTTGATCCGCAAGAGAAGGGGAGTAACCGACATAGTCCAGAGAGTCAGCAGTTACTATTAACTAAATGGTAATAATTGTGTTCAAGAGTACCTACCTAAAATGACATACCTATTCGATTCCAATTTCCAATTCGCATGATATTGAGATTCAAGAGTAACCCTACTGATCGCCGATATATTAACCACCTATAAAATTGTGGAGCCATTTACATAACTTTCGAGCTAATCCTGCGCACCCTGGTTGCCCCTGCCTCGCCTCTGTGAGTGTGGTTATCTTTGTCTGTGGTCTAGCGGTCTAGGTATTGGAGTTGACTTCATGAGATCCCGGGTACGATTTCCAGATCGGTCAACAAAAAGAAAAAGTGGATTTCCAATTTACTAACAAAAAAAATGTTGGTATTAAATATGTGCCCGGTTGGCGATAGGCTTGCCACCTATCACATTGTGGGACTGAGTATTTTCGGCTAGTCGAGGGTGACCTGGTTATGCCTCTGCCTGCCTTTTCAGGGATATGGGCGTGAAGATACTTACATTATATGTATAGGCTGACTAATCTCAGCCAACCGCCATGTTAGCCGAGGAGTTAACATAAACACGTCTAAAGCTGCTGACCGCCCCTGAGGCTCGGGTTCGAATCCCGACGGGGGCATATAACTATAGTTTTTTTCACAACTTTTTTTATCTATTTTATGTATTATTAGATACTAAAAATTAATTATTTGTGTTAAAAAATATTTTGTTTAAAAAAAATTTAAAGATCCGATATTGTATTAATATTATTATAAATCTGCATATTCTCATTTCGCGTGCTCATCGCATCACTAAACAATTCCTCAATCCATATAAAATGTTAAAAACTATTAAAGTCAAGCAATATAAAGTTCGCCGGATCGGCTAGTTCACAATAAAAATTAAGGAATAGCGTAAAATATGAAAGGTTACATCAGAATGACTAGGAACAGCGCCATCTAATAAATTTACATTGCTATTTCACGGATGTAAGGTTCAGATCAGACATATAATTTGTAAAAACCGTCGTTATAAGAAAATTTGATACCCACAGCGACATCTGTTGTCTTAGAAAGGAGTTACATATTGAATTACACAATGACATAGGACATTGAAGGTCTATTATATATATTGTCTTTGCTATAACCTTTTTTTTATGTTGACCAAATTTGTTTCAAAATAATGCATTATTTGCGAAAGTTATTTTATAAACACGATGTTAATCCTTATCCAAAAAAATACGTTATTCATCACAAGTATTTAATTTAAAACAAAATTGCATTTCACATAACTATATTTGAATAATTATCTTAGGAGATATCGCAGTTTTAAAATAACACTATCAAATAGAATATAATCACTACGTTAACACTATAGCTTTTTTATTTTTTTTGATTTTATCCCAGTCGGGGAAAGGCAAAGGATCTCTGTCCACACAGCCATGTCTTCCATATTAATAAATCTTTTTCTTGTTACATATTTTTAATTTATGTCTTCCGTATTAATTCTTTATTTCAGTCATTACTCACTATTTACACAGTCTTGTATGGGTTTTGAGTAAAGCGGTGGTTTCGTTACACAAGCTCGTTTATGAGATTTGGCGGCAGCGATGAAATTTCATTAGTGCACTTTCACTGAACAAAATCATACTAATTCCCACCTAAATTAACCAATTTTACTCATATTTTACACTAAATTCAATAGTTGTGAAAAAATATTACGACCATCTTCATTCACGAGGGCGCCAAAACTCCAACACTAAAGCTTAAAGACCGCGCGACACAGACGCGTGGTTGACTCCTTACGGAACGGTTGTAATCAGTGCACTACTTTCTAAATTTATTATTTCCATCATCATCTTAACATCATCGTGTAGTACTTTTTAGATGATATTTAAATAAAAATAGACCGTAGGCCGGTTTTCATCTTATAATTTCAACGGGTAGCGTTGGAGAGTTAAATATTAAATAAATAGACTACGCGGGCGAAGTCGCGGGTAGCAGCTAGTACTAGTAATAATTTAGAAAATAGCAGTGCTATATTCATAGTAG
>NJDC01009305.1:0-10732 GCA_002245475.1 Calephelis virginiensis
ACAGTGATCTGAATCTATTTCTTTAACAATTGATTTATTAACAGGTGTCATATTTAAATATGTTATTAATACAAGTGGCACTTGTGGCTGTTATCCTAGTGGGCTCAAAGAAAATGCTGTGCAAATTGTGTGATCTAAACAGGTTTAAAACTTAAGTGACTGCGTTGACGATTCTGATATGATTATATTGAAGTCACCACAGATAATAACATTAGTCCTTGAATTAGACACTTTAAATAGGATCTCTTCCATTCTACATTCAAATTCATCACAGGGTGTACAAGGGGGCTTATATACACTTAGTTAGTGGAATAAATTGCTCAAACTCAATGCAAGCAATCTCAATAACTCGTTCAACAGAAAGGCTCACAATATCTCTGCGTTCTTTAAATTTAATATTTTACTAACAATAATTAAGGTATCATTGTTGTTCTGCTGAATGAGCTAGCTAATGAATGAGCTAATAAATGTTTTAACCATACCAGTAGCGTTTCTACTGAATCTCCATTTCATGCTAATTGGAAATCCAAATCAGATATGTCATGTTTTCACGTACTCTTGAATACTTACTAGCGGATTATAACTATTAATAAAAAGTAATTAAAACAAAATTAACAAATCCGGCAATATTACTAACTAAATGTTAATAAGTACCCAAAATAACATATTAGAATCCAATTCCAATTTGCATAAAATCAAGATTTAAAAGTAACCTTACAGAGTACAGACTAGGGTTCCCAACTCTCCCGAAATACCCGGAAGACTCCTCAATAATAATGTTTATCCTCCCGAGCTCCCGGGACGTAATGATGTCAAACCTGCTATCGTTTATGAACAAAATCAAATCTGTCGACTCGCTCTGCGGCTATGGTCTGCATCATCATCAACACCGTATTGATCCGGGCTCCTTTGCAGAATGGACCACTTGCCTTTCTGCCAGGCAGCTCGTAAAAGGCGAGCATAGGCTGACTGTCACTAAGACCGTGACATCTTACTAGGAACTCTACCAGAGTTTCGGACTGGTACCATCAATAACATAGTCCGAATATGGTAACTATTAAATTTATTAAAATATTTTTTGTACCAATTTTTCAAAAAGTACTTGTATATTAATTGTTATCTTTCAGTTGTTACCATTTGATACGGTAACTTATATCTAAGTAATTCATATAATTTTCGTTACAGGAAAATGAAATATTATTGATAATATACATATGGTACATGCTGGGATTTGTAGTGATGGGGCTAGTGGTGGCGATAGTGGACTTCGTGTGTCGTGTCAGGGCAGAAGGGTTGCGGTGTTTCGGCAACTTTGTAACGGAGGTCGCTTTTCTATTTGGTAAAACGTTCGATTTGTTAACATATATCATACTATGTATGTATTAGTCTGGCCGTACATTTAATCTAAATTTAATTATAATGAAGATGAAAATAAAATTTCCTTCAAGGTTATCTTTGTTGAAAGGTGTGTTTACAGCCGTATAGAAAGCCTTTAAGCAGCGGGAGTCGACAGGTGACTCAATAATTAAAGTGAACATGTGTTAATATTAAAATCTTTTAAATCAGGGTGCGGGGTAGCTTTACCAATCTCAAGGCCACAGGGGAGTAATCCAGCAGTCTAAACTATATAGTTTAAATTCTAATCTATTTAATAATAAAAAAAAGTATCAAGATATGTTGCTTTGCAAATTGCATTCAAAGGAATTCACTTTTTTTTATGGGATTGGAATGGATACAAGCAGATGAATTCTAAACCATCTGACTTATAGCGATGAATATCTTAATTGCGGAATTTACTTAAATACCAATGGCAGACGGACACGAGTTATCAGTTGATGTGTGTCCTTTTTAGATTTTTCGTCAAACCCAAGTGATAGAAAAATTTTTCACGAATCGGATCTTCCGGATCCAATAACTGCTGCAAACGCAGGCCTCCCTCCCAACCCAAACACCCAAGTTACTTCTCTACACCGTCGCCGCCGGTCTCGGCGACGAAGATCTATCTCTCTTGCACCCGGCGCGTAACGCCGAACGACGAGCCACTACTCCTCTACTAAATTCACCCAGTAAACAGAACGCAGCACCAAGTTGAGGTATGGTCTGCCAGGAGACAATCCTTGTTGATTTATCTGTATGCTGCCAGAAATTTAATAAAAACCGACGGCAATTACATAGTATGCTATTGTTCATCTAAATAGATAGGTAGATATATAAAGTTTTTTTCCTGTGATGTAGGGTAAATCTCTGACTTTCTGCCAGGTAACTGTTAAAAGGCGAGTGTAGGTTAAACAGGTAATTTTTAACATTACCAACAATTGTTTTTGTTTTATTGGAAAAAGATTGCATACATTTAAAATTACTACTAAAATTGTACTAGGCTACCAATCCCAGTGAGTCTTCGTTTGTAATCTTTGGTCTTCGCGAATCTCATGCTATTAGTCTTTTTATGTAACAAGATAGCCAACAAACAAACGGCTCTTCTAGTAGTATAGTGACCGCAGCCTTTAAACACCATAGTTATTATAGGTGCGTTGCTGTCTTGTCGCCGAGGTTTTAGGCTAAGAATTAAGTGTAAGATTTCTGACTGCCTTACCCTTTAGATCGGAACATGACACTGACGTTACGATGGCAGGAATAGGTAAGGCGGAGGATCCCTATCAAGACGAGTTGCAGTACGGCACTCAACTACCAGTGCTCTTGTTGTCAGATGATCTATTCAACACAAGAGATCCAGACCAACACCGTCCGTTGTAATGACTGGCAATTCTCACTCGCCTTAACGAGCTACTTCGCAGGAAAGCAAGGTACGAGGGTGGGTTGAAAAGTACTTGGCCTAACACAGATCCATTCAATTCTAAAAATCAAATCTTCATTATTTACTTCAGTTCAAAGTAGTTAATTGTTTGAAGTTCGAAACGTGTGCAACAATTAGTTGTGATTGCATATTTTTTTAACAAAGCTATCGGACATAGTTTCTTCAAACTGAGCAAAATGCAACACGGAGCAGCGTACCGTCATTAAGTGCGTCCATAAGAAAGGGCAATCACCTAAAACCACCCTTAATGAAATGGTCAATACATTAAAGGATTCTGCTGTCTTATTCATTCGTCAAAAAATGGATAACAGAATTCAAGCGTGGCAGAGAGTGTGATAGATGAAACCCGATCTGGGGGCTGATTAAACTGAGTAAAGTGTACATCAAATAACTGTCAAATGACGTGTTTTATATTTGCTATTTCCTGTGATCAACAGAAATACAATAGAGAAAATACAAAACACGTCATTTGACAATTCTTTGATGTAAACTTTACCCAGTGATAATCACTAAAAAGATAAGGAATAGCCCTGCAGCTGGAAGGCCTTTGACGTCCACTACCAACGAAAATATTAAAAAAAGTACTTGCTTTAACTATAGGAGATCGAATTTTAAAAATGAGAGAGATAGCCGCAATTATAGGCATCTCTTATGAACGAACTCTAAGGTCTCTAAGTATCATTTTCAATGAAGTGTCTGCGAGGTGTTGAACAATTGGGTGAGGGCAGTTGAACAATAAAGGACGCGGTTGACTATTTCACGTGAATTTTGGAGTTATTTTCTTGGTTAAGCCGAATACTTTTCAATCTACCCTTGTATTTATTACATACATTTTTGACAGAATACATACCTATTCAAATATTAGGTACTTACCTAATATTCTTCAAACGACCAATACGGGAAAATCCACAGTGCCAACATTAAGAAGTAGTAAATAGGTACATAATATTTTGAATAAAGTGAGTACCTAGGTAAAAGTTTATTGCCACTCGAGCGAAATCGGGGCCAATGACTTGTTTAGAAATAATTGGATGTTATATTTTTTCTAGTTACGTTTCGATGCCTTCCATTGGTGGATTTGTATATAAAAGAAACGTAGAAGTGAAAATTCGAGAATAATGAACGTACCTACTAACTAATGGTCACTTGGTTTATTTTTAAATAAAAAAGCTGTACTGCTAAAAGCGTGCCTAATAAACTTTATTTATCCACATATATTTATTTACTTTTAGTTTCTTTCAAGATAATGAATCGATATTCTCTTGTGTCCATTGTAATTTTCTTGTAAGCGGCTTACCGTTAAATATCAATTTTAAATATTCATACGTTAGCGGTTGATTTAAATGTATGCACTTCAAAAAGTTATAAGTAAGTAGGTACCTACTACTTACATTGTACCTATTTTGCATCTGAACTTGGCATTTCAGGGAATAAACTATCTCAAGTTATTATCATTGCATAAATGCAAAAAGGAACTTCAATACAGAAACTAAAATGAAACAAGACAGATTTAATGAATAAATGAAATAATTACATATCGAGTTAGTGTATCGTGTATTTCCTCATTGCCGTCAAATATCATTAAATTAGCTTCAGTAACAAGACAACCGATTTACTCATGTCCCTGACATGACTTTCTTCGGCATGTATTTTTTCAATTCAGGATTAATTTTATTTCGTAAACGACCGTTACTACGTCGTAGAATTTGTTAGTATCGACTGCCATAAAATCCCTTAATTCCGATGTCTGCCTTGCTCGCTCATGTTACATTCCGGTTCGGGAAGTAGTGTACCACGTACAATACCAACTTACACATACTATTTCAGCCTCAATTTAGCAAGCTAGAACGTTCATACCACGTTAAGTACGTGCGTAGTTGGTAACTGTGTATTCAATAATATAAAAGAATGTTCGAGTTATTCACAAAAAAAAGTTTTTTTAAATATCAATTTTTTAATATTTTTGTACTATCTAATATATACAATGGTGAATATTAAATATCTAGAAAAACATACAACAAACTTAAATCTAATATAATCTTAAAATAAAAAAAAACATCGTTCACGAGCATGGTTACCATCTTCAACCAAATCAAACTACTGCATAGGAACAACATCGATTTTTTTGCGGATAATGATTTTTTTTCGTTCATGTTACATATACCTATATTTTTTTTCTTATAGTGATAAGTGTAGTTGAATTTATGTGTATGTTTGTGTCTTTTTTTTTTATTATTATTATTTTGTCACACAAAACAGTAAAAACACAAACCAACATAAACTTAACTATTTCTGTATTGTAACTAATGAGTTCCTTTTGCAACGCCCACCCAGTAGTTCATTTTAGTCGAATGTTAAAATTAAACATAATAGACGCTCAAACACATCAAAGCCACAATTAATATATACAAATAGACTACGCATTCACATTGTGATTTACACCAAGTTTGTAAAACGAACATGGATTTAAAGCTAGCCAATTAGCGCTCAGGAGAACTACAATGGGTGTTATGATTGGTCGTAATTTCCAAGGGTATTAACGCAACTAAATCTATCACTACCATACAGCAATTAAAATGATCAAAAAGTAACTAAAACGCCAATCACGACAGCATAGCGTCAACGATAACGAATCCCATATTATGTCATAACACATCTAACCAACAAATACACAAATGAGGACATGCTTTTATGTCCTCATCGTTCACCGTGAGATGAAGTCGGACAACGACAATAAAAAATCTCTAAATAAACCGATTTTAACTAAACAGACATTTTTATTAATTATGGAATTTCGCCTCTGTGGTCTAGCGGTCCGGGTGTTGGACTTGACTGCATGAGGTCCCGGGTTCGAATCCCGGGTCGGCCAACAAAAAGAAAATTGAATTTTTCCAATTTTCTAATAAAAAAAATGTTGGTCGGGATTGGAATTATGCCCGGTTGGCGATAGGCTTGCCACCTATCACATTGTGGGACTTAGTATCTTCGGCTAGTCGTGGGTGCCTTGGTTGTACCTCTGCCTAACTCTTCGGGGATATGGGCGTGAAGATACTTTTTTTTATGGAATTTTCGAAAATGATAAACTTTCCGCGTACGGGAAAAGTAATCTATCAATCCGTGTAAATGTTGGGCGTATTTTTTTCCGTAATGAGAAGACAGAGATACTTTACGCTTTTAAACAACGATGCAAAATGAGCACTGTATAAAACTATCACAATAGAGAAAACACATCACAATATTTAAAACCAAGTCATTTGTGACACGTTCGTTTTTAACCGATACAAAAAGGAGGAAGTTCAATTCGACTGTTTGTTATTTTTGTGTTTTTTCGCGATTACTCGGCACATATTCAACCGATTTTGATGGTTATTTTTTAGAAAGATAGGTCATGATTCCGAGATATATATGAGTTTTATCAGGATCCGACTAGTAAATAAGAATAGTAAGGACATACATTTTTCACTTATCTTGACGTCCTCCTCAATGAATGATTTTTTCGAAAAGATCTTATATTGCAGCGGCCACGTATATTTTGTTAACAAATTACATTAGATTTTTTTTATGATATTGGAAGGCAAACAAGCAGACGGATTTCCTGATGGTAAGAAATTCCCGCCGCCTAAAGACACCAAAGACACTGGTAATGGTGCGTTGCCAACAAGAGGTCGGGAAAATGTTTTGAAATTCACAACAAACCCCTTAACAAAACTATTCCCTTCTAATATATCATGTTTCATAAACTGATCTATTTCGCTTATTTATATTTTACAATTGCATGTTATTGTGAAAATTTTTACAAAAAAAAATCAATATTTTTATTTCATTGGAAAAATATTTTTTTTTCATTACATTTTATCATGAAAAAATAAATACCATTATTAAATATATTTTGTCCACCCAAGTATTTAATGTTTAACTACTGTCAAATGCATGCTCCATTTATGTCTCTTTTATATGTATTGTGATAAAATGATAACTGATAATGTATTTTTGCCTAGTGTCCTAAGTGAACTAACTGGCTGGACAAAGTATATATCGTCTGTTTACTGGTATAATGTAATAAATGAACATTTCGTTGAACTGAGATATTACGATTTGAAATTTCACAATATTTTTTTTAGATTACCGTAAAATTTACTATACAAAAAAAAAGATAAACTATTAAAGTTTACCGGTATCTATTTGAAAAAAACATTTCACAAAGATTCTTTGCTAAACCTAGAAGTGCAGGAACTGTATGACCTCACTTACAGATAAAAAACAATAAATGTGGATATCACATTTCACTGGAAAATAATATATCTACAATGGACCGACATAAAACATAATATATCTGTTTGCCTATATATTTTTTCACAGAAAAAAAAGAAATGCGCTTAAATCGCAAACTTAGTTATAAAGTAGTTACTAGACCTACAAAGAAAAAAAGTTAAAGTGATATAACGTGTCTCACTTGTATCGGCTTTGCTTGAATACAGCTTTAAGTAGATTTACTTCCATTCATCAGAACTGTAATTGATATTTTATTATATTTACCATATTTTTACCTTAACTATCTTCGTGTTAAACAGTCCTAGAACTTATTGAATTTCACCAGAAGTAGGAGCGTCGAATTTTATAGAACTCTTACATAGAAGTTATTACATAGAACTCTTTATAACACATTTTTGTAAAAAATGAATTTATTATGTTTTACCAGTAATCAGAATATATAGCAGATATACCTAAAAGGTGCTGTACTATTTAACAAATATAATGCAATAACATATCCTGCAATTGTAAGTACAGGGCCAAATAGGCCACTTTGACCGATGAAATTTATTTCATAAAATTTTATTAAGATATTTGGACCCCGTGAACATATTAAATTTAGTTTTCAAATGGTCAAGTTGAAAGTAATACTTTTTTTACCCGTACATACTATGAAACAATCCGGCGCACAGAGTATATATTTGTAATTTACATAGATTTTAGTTACAATAAGAATTCCAGCTATTTATTTCGTTTGTGGGCGACAGTTATACTTCAGACTTTTTCATCCACTTTTATCAACAGTCCACTATTGTAAATGTATCAAAATGTAAATGTGATAATAATTATAAGGCTCTCTAGGTACAATACTACACATGTAATAACATACACGTGTACATCTGTAAGGCATACGGTAATCAAGCAGATCCTAATTAAATTATAACATCGTTCTTATCACATTAAAAAGTAAAAGCTATTTTTTACAATATAATAACACATTTTCATGTAATAATTAAACCAGTTGCATCACACATGAGCTTAGAATTCAGGTAAAACAATTTTAATAAAAACTAGACTATTGCATGTGTTTAGAGACAAGATTCAAATAAACGAAAGAACAATGACGTTGTTTTATTATATTGTTTTTCTCTCCATTTTTTCGTCTTTTTTTAATAACTTGAATTTTGATTTCAAAACTCGTTTTGGCACTTAAATGGTGCATCGCCATATCTCATTGAGATCAAATATATCAATTTACCTAAACTTATTCTAATTAAAAAAAAAACATTAGCTTTAGAATTTATTTTTAGATATCTACAAAAATTAACAAATATGTTTAGAATCAAAACAAGATCATGCAAATATCTTATATATAAAATTCTCGTGTCACAATGTTAGTCTGCATACTCCTCCGAAACGGCTTGATCGATTCCTCTGAAATTTGGTAAGCATATTGGGTAGGTCTGAGAATCGGCTAACATCTATTTTTCATACCCCTAAATAATTTTTTTAAATAAATCACATTAAAAATATAGCAGAACAACGTTTGCGGGGTCAGCTAGTAATATTATAAGTTTTTGCTTGTTAAGGTTGGTTATGAAATGAAGTTAGTTTTTGAAGTGAAAACTTCTTAAGCGGCGTTACGCACAATTTTTTTGTAATGGGTAAAAACTTCTAAACTCGCGTCAGGACACGTGACCTGATCGAAAATTCGTAAGACGGCGCAGGGCGTTTGCTCGAATAAGACGGCGCAGGGGCGCTTGCGCGAATGTTGGTATTGCCATATTTGTGTACGATAGCACAATAAGTGAATATTGTGTTCTACCACATAAATGATAGTACTTTCATACTGATAACTAAAGTAATTCCTGCAAAATTATTCCCAACCATTTCAAAATATCAAAAATGCACAACGTTAATATCAAGTTTTCACTCCGGCACACCCGGAGTGCAACCCGTCGGTTTTAAACTTCATGTCCTCATCACCAGGAGGTAAAAATACTATGTAGTCCTAAATATTAACTGCTCCACTGATGCTTCAAACCATGTCCTTTCTAGGCTGCAAGTTCATCAACAAATAAAGTAATAACGAAAAGGTCACAATTATGTGAAGTCGGACTGACATATTTTGTTTAATACGATTACAAGCAATATTGCGATAATCATAATCCATTAACGCGAATAAGGAACAAGATGGCCGAAGCGTAAGTAGGTCAAAATCTTGTATAGTATCTTGTACAGAAATCCCTTTATTCTACCTGAAAATGGGGCTCATTTCCTTATATGGTAATATCGCTACTACTCCAACTAGGTAGGTTAGAGTATTATCATAACAGGTTTTGAGCTACATCAACGACACGTAATACGTTTTACATTATTTTTTACAAATGGTATTGAAATAAGCTTATAAACTCGTACGTATTGAGGCAGTAAACACTTACGACAATCATTTTATCATTATCAATATCAAAACATAAAAACCCTTATTTATCTACTATTTTATAGTGTATAAGAGTTCAACGTCGCGACACACAGCTTGTATTTTTGTCATAGGACTTTTCTAGGCTTCTAAATAAGTAGATAAGTTATTCGTTACACAAAGAAATACCCTTCATCGTTTTTCTAATTTATATTTGATATCAAAAGATTAAATGAAAATCTTTCAAAATAAGTATGCTATACACTTTATTTATTTGACAAAGACATAGCTTTCCACAAACAATATTCATTATACGACTATTAAAATTTGATATTTTCACTTCGTCTTTCGTTTTTCGGAATAATTGATTTATCTTCAAATTTGATCAGTGCCAACTTCAATTTAATATTATTGTAATATTAATATTTATCTATAAATAGATAAAAATATGTTATCAAATCTCTTGGAATTGCAAAAAAATAATTAAAAATAAATAATAAACAAATGAAATCATTATTCCGAAAAAAGTATTAGGAGGCCATAAGTGACAAGGACTTCTGGTTATGAAAATGAAACAAAAAATGTTTAGTAACTGGTTAAAAAAGAGCGAAAAAAATTCTTCGTACGCAAGCAGTTACGATAATTTAGTTACGAAGTTTGATGAAGCGTATTTCTTATGCTCGGAATATCCAAGCATGAAACTAACGTTGTTATTAGAACAAAAATCATTTATTATTTATTTATTTATTAGATCATCGTGGCTTATCCGAGAGAAAAAAGGGCCATGTGTTCATTTTACGTATTTTGTAACCATATATGACGTCAGAATAATTCTCTTTAATATAAAATATCGTTATAAAAGCATGCATGTCGCTTACGAGTCGCCATTGTTGAGATTGGTTTATTTTTAACCGACATGGAAAAGGAGAATGTTATATTTTGTTCAGTGTCTATATTTTTTATGTATGTTAATCGATTTCTCTGTCATTTTTGAACCGATTTACTTACATCTTATTCCCGCTAATATGAGGTTAGACTTATGAGGACATCACAGGGAAATCAAGGAAAATAAGTAATTTTTGTGTATTACTACGATTAAATTAGAATACTGCAATATAAACAAAATACGTTTATCACAACTCTCATCATATGGAATCTAAAAAAGTTTATCATCAACGTAATGCTATTGTCTCGTTTGGTGTTGTCCGGATTTTTATAATGCCCTGTTGAGATCCGAGAGAATAATA
>NJDC01009310.1:31323-42420 GCA_002245475.1 Calephelis virginiensis
TGTAAACGAGTTCAATTATCGTTTGTGATCCCTATCTTAAGTATCTTCTTTTTATGCTATATGATGGCAAACAAGCAAACGGATTTCCTGATGGCAAGAAATTCACGCCCTCTAGAGACACCAAAGGTAGTAATGGTGCGTTGCCAACCTTAGGCCAGATTGTCAGGCCTTAAGCAAAAGTAAGTTTACCGGCTACCTTATCCTCCAAACCGGAACACGTCAACGGAAAGCGATGACCTTATGGTGGTAGGAATAGGTAAGGTGGTGGTACCAATATGGGCGAGTCGCTAATTCACAATAACCAAAATTTCTTTGACGATAAAATTGATATGATTGACACTCTTGACAATTGACTGAACGTGCTTTTACGTTAACCCCGTTTAAATTCGATGGTGAAAACCGGCCTAAGTATTAAACTTGAATGTTGATCAAAGACTTTTTATTTAAGATGATACAACTTAGTTGAAAGAATAAACGCGTTGTCCGAACAATCAGTTTCTATTGGATTTATAAAACGAGTGTACCAAGAACTCCATTTTCTAACTTAAAAAAAGAAAAATAACTTTTCCTAACTTTACCATCCCAACCCAAAGCAACCCGAAAAAACAAAAATGAAAAAAAGACATGCGCCGTTTATTCGGTATTGTGAAAAGAATGGCAGACGAAAGATTCATAAAACTGATACCTAGACAGATAGAACTAGATTGACCTCCTCGTTTCTTGAGAGAATGCTAACGTGCACGCCTAACACTACCAAATAACCACGAAGCTAGGATTCGATTGCCGACGGGGGCAGGCATTAGTGTAAAAAAATGTTCATATTTTTGTTCTGGGTCTGGGTGGTAATTAAATGTATTTAGGTATCTGCTATAGATGTAATGTGCAAGCATGTATTTTGCTTATTTTAGAGTCAGATCAATTTGTGTTTGTCCAGAAATAATTATTTATTTATGGACATTCTATAATCGAATACTTCAGGTATTAGTCAAGTATGTTGCAAAAAGACTCCGAAACAGGCGTTTTTATATGAATGAGGTTATGTCGAGGAAGCTAGGCGGTAAAACTTGGCACTATCGGTATTTGAATTCGAGACTCACAATGAAGTAAGTCGTTTACGCTAACCCCTCAACTAACAAGTCCAACCTCTTATACAAATATCTTCACAAATTTTCGCTTTTATATCATAAGGATACATTTCGACAAGTAAGCCATCAAGTAGGTAGGAATATTTAATCTAAAGTTATAAATGGCTAAGGTTAAGAGCTTTGCAAACATTTATTTCGTTTTAACGCTGTTACAATATTTATATACGGAGCTTGTATTTATAAAGTTACCATGTAAATTTACATTTTATGAGATGTTCACAAAGTATATTTATGCTCTACTATTAAAAATGTTATAAATAGCTTATAATAATGTATTAGCCCGAATGTCTTTTAGTAATTTATGAGTAATATGAATTGTAATTTTTTGTGAGCTTTTAATTAATTTGCAATGTAAGTGCCATGAAGGTATAATAAAGTGAGAGTCCAATAATTTATCAAACAACAATGGCGGACCGATAACATTGATCATAGATAATAAACTTAGTCTTACTGTCCTAAGCTATAATACTACTGAAGGTTACATTCCTCACAGAGACCGCTTGAATCTCCATATCATGCGATTGAAGTAAATTGGATTTTAGGTACTTTTAAACACAGTACTAGCGGATTATTAACATTCAGTTAAATTCAACGAATCCGACAAAATAATTTATTGTTTACTATTAAGTAAATGTTAATAATTCGGCAGAATTGCGTTCAAGAGTATATACAATGACATACTCGTTTCCAATTTCCAATATTTCATGAATCGAGGTTCAAGAGTAGCACTGCAGATGTCATTTTACTTTAATGTTCTCTCTTTCGTTTCGTCTCTGTTAATTGATATCACAAGCAAGGATGGCGTTTGGGTACCCGTGGCGTCGGGTAACCGCCCAGGGCGCCAAGATGTAAAGGGGCGTCAGATCCTGTACGCTTATTATTTACCTTACCTTTTAGTATAGTTTTAAACAGTATGTAGGGGGGAGGGGGAGATAAATTACGCCCAATGCGCTGCTATAACTAAAATTGCTACTGATAACAAGACTATTAGAAAGATAGGTCAGTATATTAGAGTGACTCAGCAGTATTTGGAAATCACATCAGGGGGGTGATTATGTAACTCAGTTACCAACTCAAAATAGATGAGTGTACATCGAATCGCTGTCAAATGACGTGTTTTGTATTTGCTATCTCCAGTGACCAACAGAAATACAATAGAGATAGCAAACACAAATGACGTCATTTGATGTACACTTTTACAGTTTGAGTTGACAACTGAGATACATAATCACCCCCCAGGTCTTTGCTAGGAGTGTAACCTCCAGTAATAATATGGTTTCATTGTAAGTACGGCCCGTTTTACCGTAATAGTTCAATTTAAAATTCCTAGAATTAACCAACCGTAATCCGTCAGTAAAACCATTGGCAACGAACTGTTGCTAATAATTAAGAAAAATGTTTAGAGCTAATAAGCGGAAACCAGCGACTTTAGTTAGATTTTATACTATTCGTATGAAAAACAATTCGTTAGCAAAACGTCTTTTTAAATATAGGAACCGGGCTTTAGTAAACATAAACAACAATGGAGGACTCGTGATATATGTTGATCATAGACAATCAGTAGGGTTAATATTCTGAAACTCGAAAGATCTATTTAACGAGTAAGGCAAACTAAATTGAACGAATGATATTTATTGTTTACTATAATTTTATTGTAACGTTATAATTGCAAAAGTGGATTGATGTCATTTTGTACTATTAAAGTCAAATATCCGATATAATAAAATGATGTGGCGTGTTCAAGAGAACAAAATGATATAAATCAGATCCCAATTTCCAATTTGCATCAAATCGAGTTTCAAGAGTAACCCTACTGATGCCATCTTTTATTTCATTAAACACCTATCACTACATAGTATAAAACATAGTCGTTTCCTCTGTCCCTATCTCCCTTTGTATGCTTAAATCTTTAAAACTACGCAACGGATTTTGGTGCGGTTTCTTTTAATACATAAAGTGATTGAAGAGGAAGGTTTATATGTATATTTAATACCCGTGCAAAACCGGGGCGGGTTGCTAATTAATGGGATAAAACAGCGAATAAGCACTTGGTGCTCCTAATGGTTAGAGGCAATCTGCCCATAGAAGCTTAGGCCTTATGTGCATTGGTTACCCTTCCCTCCAGACTGCTACTACAAAGGGGTGATAGATTTCTATCCGGGCAAGATAGAACACCATAATTCAACACCAGTGGTCTTGCTTGATTACTTACATTGATAATGATACTTTAAACCTGTGCTCGCCTGTCGGAAAGATAAGCAAATAGTCTTTTACACAATTTTACACAGCCAGCTTAGTCCAACTCCTCTGTATCCCGCAGGGCATGTTATTGTCATTGGGATGTATGGTCGATGGTCGTTATATAAAACCTTAAAGCCGTCAAATATAAAAGTCTTGAAGTTTTAATATACATACTTAAATAATAATGATTATCTACAGCATTAAAACTACAGCCGATAATATATTAAAAGGCGCCATGTTTATTTCTTCGGTGCCACATATTATGATGTTTAGGACGCACATTATACTATTCTATTGAAACTTCGAAGGGCACATTTTGAAAGGTGCACAAACTCCACGTTTTCTCCCTATATTGTTCCGGGTCTCCTGCGTAGGTAGCCTGATCACCTGCCTTTGTCAGTTAGTTTGTAAGATGCGAACATAGATTCAATGGGTCATTTACAACAAGATCACTGGTCGTAGTGCCGTGCAGCAATTTGTCCGGGGTAGGGATCCATCATCTTACCTATTCTTGCGGCCCTAATGATAGTACTATGTTCTGGTCCTGAAAATAGGTTAGCCAATAGACTCGCACAATTAGTCTGACACTAGGACCACAAGATAGCGACATGTCTACAATATACATGGTGTCTTTAGGCGACGGTTTTATAAATTAAGTGGTGCCTTTATCTGACCTTTTTACAGTAGCTGGAAAGTATTGCAAAGAGGTGAAATAGTGATCAGTGTGATCCTTACTGTACATAACTCATATGGTTTAAGAGTTATATACTTTAAGAAAATTAGAGATGTGTCAGTATAAAAATATTTTACTAATTTGTATAATAAAAAAAGTATGTTCATGATCATACCTCTGAAATGCAATCCTGGGCAACCTTGTTTTTTTATTAGAAAATTGAATAAAATACATACACTTTCATTTTGTTGCCCGCCTCGGGATTCAAGCCCGGGAAATCGTAGTGTTAAATCCAAAATCGGACCTATACACTGAATAGACATTTAAAACTGTAACTAAATATTTTTATAAAATCCAAGAAAAAATACTTTTATACAAAAATCTCGTGTTAAAATGTTTTTTTTCTCGATAAGCTCCAAACCGGAACCAACTTTGATAGAAAAGCTATCTTACAGGGTAGAATATTTTTTCTCCCAACGGCTAAACGGATTCCGAAGAAAAACGAAACGAACTCAATGTCTGAACGAAGCCTCGGACAACAACCAGATTTCTTATTGTCTATTTTTAAATCTTATACTAATGTCATGTTTATTTCCAGACCCATGCCTGTGATCCCGGAGCCTCAGTCCCAGGTGTTTGCGTTCCCACTCGCCGGCCCCATGCGTCTACCTATTAGGCCCCAGCCAGACCGCGCCCCCATCAACCCCCCTGCACCTGAACAGAGACCCTTCATGCAACCACCTCAACAACGCAGGCCTATTGCTTTCCCACTGCCGGTAAGTCTTTTTTTTGCTTATGATTTTTTTAAAAAATTCACAGACACAAGACTTGAACCCTATAGCAAGCTCCTGCCACTTGACCGTACCTATAGTAGGGGAGCCCAAGAGGGGATTTTTGGACTAACTCAGGCGCGTCAGATTAAGATATGGGAGATACCCTGTACCATTGTTGAACACCTCCATTATGTATCAAATCTCTACATAGAGACGCGCATGTAGGGTTGTCTGTGTAATTTTTTTGGCTTGAAAATATACTCGCGCATGTCAGATTAAAGTACGGCAAGCTTATTGCATGCCAATAAGTCCATGTTTAAATTTTCTGATGATTTGGACAAGACGTACGGGAGTAGGAGTTTCAGAAACTTTCAAAAACCAAGTTATATGTGTTAATCGTCCATTACAGCAATCTGTCTGATTGATATATTTCTGTCATCAGAGACACATTAGGCATATATATTATTAATATCTGATGAGTTCGGCTACGATCAAGTGACTGAAATTGCTATTTTAGCTTCTAGACACTTAACGCACCGCTAAAAAGAAAAACCTCACATGACCTTTTTTACTCTCCACTATTTAATCGACAAAGCGCAATGGGTCCCAATAACGCTGGAGTTACTACACATTTCGCATCGCGGGCTCCCCTACTACTACAGCGATAAAAGCCTACAAATTCGTGTGGCGCCGTCACCACTCCGACAGTCGAGTATCGCCGCTTACACGTAGAACTCACGCGTGCGTTTATTAAAAGTTTAAAATAGAATGGTTGGTTAAATCATTAAACTTAAAATTTCCTGCAATAACGAGTAATTCTAACTAGTAATTAGTCATTAAGTTATTATTATCTGTATTTAATATAACATTAGCCCCGACTAATATTAAATTAATTAAAAAAGTACCAACCTATATACTTCAAAGCTTATTTTTAATTTAACATTTACCTACCCACGTACTTAAGATTATCGTGGTGTTCACAAATAAAAGTAGCCTTAGGTACTTTAATACTTATTATTCTATGCCTAAAAACTAAAGTTTTTTTATTACCTACTTACTATGTGAGACCGTCATATTTACTGCAATATTTATCTCTCTTATAGACTGAGTAATCATACGTATCAAACGTAAGATACCATAAGTAATCAAGTAGGTAGGTAGATAGACGATTAATATTATAATAATAGATAGCAGCGCTGCCGCGAGCCGACGACGCTAGCACCATCTAGTGACAGTGTGATGCGTTAAAAGAGATCGAATACTTAGGTGAATATTTCGTTACGTACAGAGCGCTTGTACGAACTGAATTGAACTTTGTTGCTTAGTTGGAAGAGTCGCTATTTCTATGAATTGCTATGAGAAGAGCTGGTTCTGTTCGTTAGTACTTATTATTCTGTGTCTTCGCTTTACGCTGACATATACATATACATTTGTTTCTAAGTTATTTTTAAATATCTACGATGTCGACATTTATGTTTTACTACATAATTCTATGAAGTTGTTAAGAAATGAGTTGATGTTAAAAACGATTCTATGTAATTATGAAGTGAGTTTATTATCGCATATGGATTTCACATGAGTAATGGCAATATTTTTTTGATGTGACCATTTTTTCCATAAGTTTTTACAAACATTCATTCTTGAATACTGGTGAATACATCCGTCCCAAGAATGAAAAAAGTGCAAAAATTTTAATGTCTTTAGAGTTTGAACTCATAAAATCTACACCCTGTGTTGATTCGGATCCCCAGTGAAGATAAAACTACCTGCTTTTTGTATGGAAGCTTGTAAGAAGAGAGCTTATATTCAAATACGTCATTACCGACCAGACCAGAATGGTAGAGTGCAGAATAGTTAATTTTTGCAGTAGAAATCCACCACCTTACCTAATTTTACCCGCCATTATGATACTCATGATATGGTTGTTGTTGTGTAACCGGTAGACATTACGCACAACACTCCAGCCACAGGACAGCAGCAGCAGTTTATGGTGTATAAACATTAAACCCGGTATGCACGATAGATGTCACAGATGTTATCTGTTGCTCTCAGAAAAGCTGTGTGCTTGTGGAACAGCTTTGTTCCATAATCTGAGTTCGATTAATTCCAATTGGAAGTGTATCCTATTGGGAGTCTAAACCAATGCACTGGACACTGTTTTAATTTACATTTATTTTCCTTCGATCCCCTCTATGGTCTAGCTTTCCAGGTGTTGGACTTGACTTCATGAGGACCAGGGCTCGATTCCCGGGTCGGGCAACAAAACGAAAATGTGGTATTTCACATTTTCTAATAAAAAAATAGCACTCGGAGACTGCCGCAGTAAACCTATTGTATAAGCAGGTATCAGTCACCAGATTGCGGGGAGGCGAGGAGGATTACGCATGCGCAGTAACGCCGATGCAACCAATGCCACCTAGAGGCGAGTTGCTGAACTAAAGAGACAAGTGTGATCAAAAAGTCATTAAATGTTCTGCTAAGCATCGATAGATGTAAAATTAAAAATGTCACCGCTGTGCTGGTCGGAGTGGGGGGTGTAAGGTTATTTTCGTTACGAAATTTCTGGATTCGGTCTCCACGCTCGAATAGAAGCTATGCAATAGCTTAAAAATGTTGCTCGGCATGTGCCCGGTTGGCGATAGGCTTGCCACCTATCACATTGTGAGGCTTAGTGCCTTCGGCTAGTCGTGGGTGCCCTGGTTGTGCCTCTGCCTACCTCTTCAGGGATATGAGTGTGAAGATACTTTTTTTACTTTCATTAACATCCAGCATCTAATCAACAGTAATTCCAAATCGTAACTCTGTAAAATCACTACAACTCTTCATATTTAGATTATACTTCGAGCGGAGTAAAACTGCCAAAAAACCGTTACAAGTAATACAAAAACCGTTTGTCGGTTTTGTTCTGTCAATAATATTTAGATAGTAATCAAAATGATGGAATAATGTAGCAGCCGTTGTACGTCATTCAATACCTACTAATGTTATAATATTTATCTTATTGTTCGAATATTTCATGGGCTGATATTTATCTTCATATATTTTTCGTAATACCGTAATTATTTTAAAAAGAACAATGAAATGCCTACACATATAATATATAATCTGATAGATTATATTCAAAGCTAAATGAAGTTTGTAAATGCTTTATGAATTCTTTAAAGAATTTAACTTTATTGAGGGTACAGCTAGGGTTGCCTCTTTACGTTTTTTGTATTTACTTTTATGCGCAAGTTATGCAAATTACGTCTTTTTTATAGTTTTATAGCCAATGCTAAGTATGAAAGTGTCATTTTGTTATTATGTATATTTGTGTTAAATTAAAATAAACGTTATGGTAAATTAATAATATCTATATCAATCTGCCAAATTGAGCAGAAAACAATTATAATAGCCATTTCTTAAAGACGTTCAGGTTCAGATGTACTCGTACTTTAAAAAAACTATAGTTGGAACTATAGTTTTTTTAAAGTATTAGAAGAAAAAATGTAAAATATTGACCTAACAGTGCTGAGCTCATGCTGGATATAAACACAAAAAATGGTAATAGACTGATGTCTACTCAAGACTGCATTATTAATGCTTCTGCGCAAGCGTACACGTAAATAAGCGTAAGTGCCAACCCTAGTTTTCAACAGGGTAGAATGAGTTTTTGAATTTGCACAAATTGTAATTAACTAAATAAATAATAATGATCCTTTTTTTGAATCGATTCCTTGCACATCATCCCATCGTCAATCCTTGCTTTGTCTTCGAAAAAGCTTCTGTTATGTACCTTTTGATGTTTGTGTTAATTACAGGCAGTCGCTCAATAATAAATTCTGCTATTTTGAAGTTTTTGTCTTTTGAAAGGCAATATTAAAATTTTATTTCATGTGAAAATTGTTTTTCGCATTTAATTTTTGCGCCTCTCGCTAAGGGTGTCACTTTCGCCTTACTTATCAGCAGGCGCATCTCTACGATATACTAACAAAAAACCAACTCGTTACTTAATTGATGCTTACAATTATTAATGTTACCTGCGTTTACTGCGTTTGCTCGTTTATATCAGGTAAAAAGGGCTTTTGTGTGGTGTTCACTGGTGGTAGAATGCTGAGCAGTTATTTGCTCGAGCAGAATCCGCCGATTTATCTATTCCTGCCGCCATAATGACTCACGTTCCGATGTTTCCGGGTAGGGTAGTCGGTTAACTTTACAGTAGTCCTAAACTCCCGGCCGCAGGACAGTGACGCACCTGTAACATTTATAGTGTCTATAGGCCACGGTTGTCTTTTACCATCAGGAGACCCGTTTACTTGTTCACTGACCTATTACAAAAAATATGAAATTAATATTAAAGTAGCTTTTGTCTACTGCTAAGCGTATATTAAGCGAGCGAAAGAGCAGGAGAGCTCCCCGCGGGAACATATAAAAAGTTGACGATGTTCTTTTTAATGGTCTATGTTAAATATATTTGATATTTCCATCGTCGGCGCTTGGTAAAACTTCCAAATATTCATATTTTTAAAGAAAGAAACACTTGTACTGTTTTACTTATCACTTATAATTTATTACTTTGTAATTAGTAGCCTACCGGTTTCGCTTATACAGCATCATCAGGGCTAAAACTTAAAGTTTAAGTTATAAATACAATACAATACAAAGTAATAAATTATAAGTGATAAGTAAAACAGTACAAGTGTTTCTTTCTGTAAAAATATGTCTATGTTAAAATTCTTTAAAATTATTTCAACGACCTTGACTTGAAAATTGATCATATGTACAAATATATAAGCTTTCGTAGATTAGCAGAGCATTTTATCACAGTAGACGGGTTGTTATAAACATTATAATTCATGTATTGTCATTTACAAGACATACGATAAACATACGGAAACTGTCTCAAATTTGAAATAAGAATTTAACTACAATCTTAAGTATCTGCCTGAAACACAGTTTGAATGACAACGTTCTCATTATACAGCAAGTTTCCAAAGTAATAATTTGTTTAAACGGTACGGTCCTTACATTTTAAAAGGTAACAACCCTAAAAGAACTTTATAAACGTAGGGATTGGGATTTCGGTGAGTTTACGGAATTGATTGCTCGTCGTTTTCATTTGGAGGTAGACGTTTGATTACGGTGTCGGTTTGTTAGGTTTGGATATTGCCAAGTGATTAATGTTTATGATTTCACGAATAGACTAAACTCTCACCCAAAATGACTTTTATATGCGATGGCAAGAGTATCGTAAAAAGTAGTGTCCGAACGAAAGCTACTTCGATGTTTATTCTGATCTTTACGCTTTTGCTTTTATTTAAACAGACTCGTTCAATTCTAAAAAGGTTTAACGTTGAATTTGAATAGCATTCTTATTTAATAGGCGTAGAAAAATTGGAATAAACTTCAATCCTATCCTATCCTATTAATATTATAAATGCGAAAGTTTGTAAGTATGTATGTATGAATGTTTGTTACTCTTTCACGCTCGAATGGCTGAACGGATTTGTCTGAAATTTGGAAGACAGATAGATTGTGACCTGGATTAACATATAGGCTATTTTTAAACCTTGATCGCACACCGGGTTTCTGTGAAAACGCGGGCGAAGCCGCAGGTAGCAGCTAGTAACATTATAACGGTAATTATTTTTTCCAAAGGTGGCTTATGACTCTAAACTAGTTCCATTTAAATTTTAACTATATCCCATTCGATATTGTTTATGCAGGATTACTTGTTTCGAAAAGTAGATTTAGATTTCGAGGTGGTCTGGTTTTGTTAACATCAGAAAAGAGTTTTGTGAATTGTGAGTTGTACTTAATAAAGTACACATTTTTAATATATCCTGACAACAAATCGACATTTTCTGTACAAATAATTTGTTTAATTATAGTCCCACTAGCTGCTACCTGCGGCTTCGACCGCGTTTTCACAGAAACCTGGTGTGCGATCGGGATTTAAAATAGCCTATATGTTAATCCAGGTCACAATCTATCTGTCTTCCAAATTTCAGACAAATCCGTTCAGCCATTCGAGCGTGAAAGAGTAACAAACATCCATACATACATACTTACAAACTTTCGCATTTATAATATTAATAGGATGTTAGTTATTTTTTTTATACTTTGGCTATTTATTTTAGGGTTCGATCCCCGGGTAAAAAAATAAGAAAATGTGTATTTTAAATTTTCAAATAAAAATAACGTTGCAATATCACATTGAGTTGCAATATTCGTGGGTGCCCTGGTTTTGCCTCTGCCTGCCGCTTTAGGGATATGGGTGTGGAGA
>NJDC01009310.1:49680-62757 GCA_002245475.1 Calephelis virginiensis
ATACTGGGATGCTAAAGTTAGAATTTTTCTCTCAAGGAAACTCTCTCTCTTTTGTAAAATAAATATAGTATTGACTTCGGCAGAACTCCCCCAGAGAAGGCATTTAAGCTTTACTTGTTTTTTAATCAAATGGCAGCAAAAAGGTTACAATGTTAGATGTCTATTATATCTGAAGGAGAATCACCAACATCAATTTATCATTAGAGGTTGATTACGAAATTATTTTTGTTTGGAACATTCAGCCTCGAAATCATCGTGACTATAATTTAAGAAGAAAAAAATAATGCAATGAGGTTTTATTGTAGATTTGAAATTAGATTTGTGGGTTTCTATCTCGTGTTTATTCCACTGTAGTAGAGTGCTGTACAACTTGCCAAGGGATCCATCGCCTTCCTTATTCCTGCCGCCGTAAATATAGGCTCTGAAGTGTTGGGTAGCTGGTTGGGTAGTTGGGTTGGACTTGTACATTAGATCGGACATCCCGTAGGACAACGTTACGCTATAACATCTATGGTGTCGGCCACGTTTGTCTTGATGCCCGTAACCTATCGAGACACTTTTTTAAACATCCTTAATTGTAGGTAACAAAAATATTTTTGTAAGGAATTTATAATAGTTAATATTAATTTATTTGTAAAATAATCGTAAAAGTAAACTTCGATTTCAAATAACGGTTGTTTGTTATAGCAATATAATGTTACAATTAAACCGAATTTAAAAAGGTTTCCCCGCTGAGGCTCTTCAGTCCAATCTTCTCAGCGTGTGGCTTGTTTGCAATCTATATTAAGTAAATAAAAATATTATAACTATATGTTCTAAAAACTTGTACATTTTGAATTAAAAAGTTTTGTTGCATTTTCATAAAATCAATATACAAGTACAGTAGTACTATTTAAATTATGCGCTTCGGCTATATTCGTCAAGCTTCGGAAATCCGAATGTATTTTAAAGATATCTATATAGAGTTGTTATTACACATAATTAATCATTTTGCTTAAATTTAGATTAGGTCGGCCAATTTCCAAATAAAAGTATGAAGTGAAAAAGGGTAAAAAGTTTAAAGTCGAAGCGCATAATTAAAATAGTAGTATTGTAATAATATAGTAGTTATGTTTAGGCTTTATATTAATTGTTAATAAACGTTATTTTAAAAATACCTCAAAAACTGACCCGTAAATAACTAAAAACCCTTTGAAAGCTAGAAGAGGCCAATTTTTAAAAATGTTTTCTTTGTATTATATCCTCTGTTTTTAACCGACTTTTAAAAATAGGAGGAGGTTATTTGTTCGACTCTTAAATATTTATTTTAATACGTATTTCCCAAGAAGTTAAAATACTCTGGAACGAATTTTTTTTAGATTATAGAAATACTCATTATTTTTGTATTTTTTGTAGATAGTTTTAGCTTTAAAGACATTTATTCTCATAAAGACATACATTAATATCACTTACATGAGAGTGAACAGAAGTAAACAAATAATTGATTGTCGTTCATTGCATGGGTACAAACACAGACAGACATCCGACGATATTATCATCATAAACAAAAAGTTTTTTGGAGTTTTACTGCTCTAAAATTACAATCACTGTATTTCTTTACTGTTAATGATCTTATTATTATTAGTTGTTCACCCGTGACTGCATCAGGGTAGAACAGATTTTCCCAAAAATTTACTCCCCCCATCATAATCCCTTAAAAAGTGGCATATGTTTAAACTCGGGTCTTCACCTACATGCATTTCATCGGCATTGTTGGTTTAGCTGTGAAAGAGCAAAAGATAGACAGACTTTCGCATTTGTAATACTAGAATGGATTGCGTTTAAAACTTTGGTTAAACTCCAACAGCTAAATCACAAAAAAATAGACGCCTGTTTAATTAAACACTGACTTAAATAGACATTTAACTATTAACATGCTACATGCAAATGATGTGGCTGCATGTTATTGGTTAAGAATCTAATTTTAGACAGTATTTAGTAAAACATGTGTTTAACGAGTGTTTATTTTTTTTATTTAGACTGCAAGGGTCAGTGACCTATTGTGACATATAACATCAATTCATTTATTAAGTTTACATGTTCTCTGACGGCGGGCAGTCTATAGGTACTTTAAGATGCTCTTGGGACTTATCAGCTTAAGGTCTTGGGGATTCAATACGTGCTAGATGCTAACTTGTTGCTTAAGTAAGTATGTACTGAATTATTATGTTTTCTGCAAGTTTTCTCATCAGGTTTTCGTTTTTGGTAAACTAGGTGTTTAGACGCGATTTCGTCACCAAATGATAGATTATTTTAGATTTGACACAAACTTTCAACCCCACGGCTCATTAAATACCACTAGGAATTGATTTTTAAAAAAATGCCGCTATTGAACTCGGATCTTTCACTACATGCATTTCAAATTTCGTCAAAATCAGTCTACTTAGTCGCTTAAAAATAGAAGAGTGACAGATAGACAGATTTTCGTATTTGTGATATTGATATGGATTGTACACTGACATACATAACAAAGATAATAAAGGAAAAATGTGATAAATATAAAAAATAATGAAAAGAAAAATTGGCAATGTTTTCACATTTCTCATTGCGTACGAGAGGCACCGACGCGAGTTACGACCCTTTCCGTACCAGAGTGATGGCCTACTGAGTGGATACCCGAGTTTATGTGCTGTTGAATAAGTAACGTCTCGTTCTTTTGATATATAGGGTTTTCTCTCATTCTTGCTGTTTTTCATGTGTTTACACTAAAATCAAATAAAACTACAATACGGCCTTTCTGATTGTTGTCTGTAAGTGCTTTTGAAACCTGGTTAGAACATTATGTAGATAAAATATAACGAAAATAGAAATGGGCAATGTTGCGCATTTTTCATTACGTACGAGATGCATCATGTAACAATGCATGTTATAACTCCTGCCGTGTCGAAGTGATATCAATACCAGCCTATGTGATTGTTGTCTGTAAGTGATTTCAAACCTGCTTAAAATAGAAATGGGCAATGTTGCACATTTCTTATTAGGTACGAGATGCATTATGCACCCATGCGTGTTATAATTCCAGCTGTATCGAAGTGATATCCTACTAATTGGATACCCGAGTCATGTGCTTTTGAATTACAAAAAAACTTCGACAGTATTTTAAATTTTACATTTATGGTACAATTATGGTATGGTATAGTTATGGTCAGGTACAATGTACATAACATAATTAAGTGCAATAATACTGCAAAAACCGACTCCAACCATTTCATTGTGTACCACGTCACGATTTGATAATTCTTTTTTCGAAAGATAGCTAAGAATTCCAAATTCGTCCCATATACATTTTATCAATATGCTACTAGTACTTTCGAGTTATACTAGTCGGATATAAAAACTATTTGTGTCTTGATGATAAAATTGATATGGGATCAATTTGAAATCATGGCCTACCATTTAAAAAAGTAATTATCAAAGTTAGCCGAGTATTGTAGTAATCGTAAGGAAAATTAAAAAAACATACAGTCGAATTAGGAACTTCCCCTTTTTTAGAGTCGGTTATGAATAGGTACATAATCGTTTATCTAGAAATGATTTTTTAATCTGAGAAAATTGTTAAGGTCACTATATTTTGTGTAGACAGAATATGAAAACAAAGTTGACTGGGAGAGAACGCGTAGGTATACTTAGCATTAAGTTCGCCTTTTGTACTCCAATTTTTTATTTATGTACGTCCAAGTTTAAATAAATATAATGAAAAGAGAAAAAGGCAATGATTCAAACTTTCCGTACAAAGTTTGCCCTGGAATTAATAAACGCTAGACAATGTTGAGAATACTCTAATCAATCAATTATTCTCTTGAATTTGACAACTTCTTTTCGAAGTATATTTACAAGAAAAATGTAAAAGATTTGATGTTACGTTTCCTTGGAATACATTATTTTATGCCCTAAAATTGATTAAATTATCTAAAAAATGCTTTGAAGTATTCTTCACTGGTCAATTAACAAGTTTCTTAAGTATTAACATTTATGTGAACGGAATTTAATACATAACATAATTTTTCGTAATGCATGGATAATTTGTTTATAGGTTCAGGTTGGCAAAGCACCGTGTTGGTCTGGGCTCCTTTGTAGAATAGACCATCGTCTATTCTACAAAGGAGCCCAGACCAATATCTACTTGAGCAGAACACAAAAATGGCAGGCACTGATATTGTGGCGACAGGACAGGTAAAACGGTGCATCTAGTCCAAAAAATTAATGTCAAAGTGTAGAGCTTTTCTTTATCTAACCCAAGGCCAGGCAAGGCTAATTATGATAGGATTTTCACTTTTAAGTACAAAAATACAAAGAACTTTTACTTGTAACTGATGCTATAATTAGTAACAACAATTGTTATAGTGGTAACTGGTGAAATACTTAAAATATTTTATTTTTGTCCCCGTGTTGGTCCGGGCTCCTTTGTCGAAAAGACCAACTGCCTTCCTGCCAGGCAGCTCGTAAAAAGCGAGCATATGCTTACCGTTTCTAACTCCGTGACATCCTACTAGGTGGTAGAGTTTCATAGCGACTCGCCCGGATTGGTACCACCGCCTTACCTATTCTTGCCACCATAACGTCCAACGATTGCCGTTGAAGTGTTCCGGTTGGGAGTGTAAGGTAGCCGGTAAACTTAATTTGCTCGAGGTCTAACATCCCGGCCTCAGGTTGGCAACGCACCATCACCACCTTTGATGTCTCTAGGCAGCGTGAATTTCTTACCATCAGGAAACCCATCTGCTTGTTTGCCTTCCAATATCATAAAAAAAATTTGAACCAAAGATATTTGACGTCAATATTGAGTAAGTGTCATAAGCCCAAAATATACTTATTGTCAAATATTTTTTTTTTCAATTGAGGCAATATAAACACTTGCAGAGTGTAGTACTTACAGTTTTCTTAGTAGCATATTGGAGAATGTTTATTTTAATTTTAGTATTTGTTAGACATTTTTATCATCATTATTTAAGTTTTCTCTCATTTCTTGTAGTTTTTTCACAAAAAGATTAACTGTATCTTAAATACTATTTCGGAATAAGACCACAAAATATTGTCTCTAAGCTATTAGGCACAACTAAATTCCTTTCTAAAAAGAAGTAGAAATATATCCGGAAAACAGAACATAGACATACATAAGGTAGGCACAGAGTATCGAGTGCCAAATATTTACTGACCTGCCAGGCTTCCTCTATATTTATTTCCTTTTCATACAAACACGCCGGTTTTGGAGACTCTTGATATCAACCCCTGGCAAAACCCGAGCGATTTAATCGTATAATGTTAATCCAGGTCTCCCCGGGTACCTACATCCACACACATTCGAATTATATAATTGCTTTGTAAATTTTCCATCTTTCATTTTTTCCACATTGACCGAATCATTTATCACCAACACTTTATTTCTATCCCACTTTTTCTCGGATCTCAAGGTTACGAATGCTCAAAAACGGAAAAAGTGCTAAAATGAAATATCCAGAAATATTATTTTCCGATGTAGGTATGTCCTATTTAACATAAAATTTCTACGTCTTGACCCATTCTGACCGTCCTTGACATTATACGACATTTGTATACACACATTATTGCAAACATCAGCTGTGTTATTGTTTATTTTTCTTAATACTTTGTTATTATTTTGTCCATTCTTTCTGCAGTTTTCGTGACAATCTTGGTTATTATCCTAAGGACTTGGATTTGATCTATGTATTCGATAAATGGTATATTTGAAGACATCTTCGCTTCGGTATCAAATTTTTTCTTTAAATTATAGAGATCTTCACTCACATTTGACTTATGATAAATGCCTGGAATTTAGTGTTTGAAACTAACTTTCAGATTTTGAAAAGTGATCGAAATTGGTTTAGTAGTTCTAGTTCATAGGTAGTAATAAATAGAATCACTGAAAAATTGCGATTTACTTGCGAGTAAATAAGTTTTCGTTGAAGTCATAACTCATTTTTAAAATTGTTTCCATGATGCCCCTGATGAAATATTGGATATATCAATGAACAAACTTACTTGCAAACAGATTAACCATGAAATTAACCAGTTTAACCCTCTACGGAAAAGAGGGGTGTTATAAGTTTGACGTATCTGTCTACGGCATCAAAACTCTTAAACGAATGGGGTGATTTCGATGCAGGTTTTTTGTTTAAAAGCGTGATATAGATAATTCTTAGCTGCATTGCGAATAGATTTTGTCGGGAGTTGCTAAAAATGTTTTACTTTAGTATAATTATGTAAAAAGTTATTAGCATCGGTTCTGTTGTTTTAATGTGACTATGGCACATACATATATACTTACACACCAAATAAAAAAAACAAGGTTTTTTTTAGTTTACAAAAATTAGTTAGGATTTTAATCTTTATTATAAAAAACTTTTACCCCTCCGGGCAAAGTTAGTTTCATTTCATATAAAATTATATACTTAAATCAAAACTGTTTAGTAATACTAATATAGTATCTTCACGCCCATATCCCCGAAGAGGTAGGCAGAGGTACAACCAAGGCACCCACGACTAGCCGAAGACACTAAGTCCCACAATGTGATAGGTGGCAAGCCTATCGCCAACCGGGCACATTTCCAATCCCGACCAACATTTTTTTTAATTAGAAAATTGGAAAAATCCAATTTTATTTATGTTGGCCGACCCGGGATTCGAAACCAGGACCTCATGCAGTCAATTCCAACACCCGGACCGCTAGACCACAGAGGCGACTAATAATACTAATAACAATACTAATATATTTTTAATAATACACATTAAGCTTTGTTATCCCTACATGTGTAACAAATTATGTACCTAACAATGTTCTTTATTAGAAGTCAATATTTTATAGGAAGTTATGATTGATGATATAATTTATTATTGGGATCACGACAACACGATCAGCATATATTGCATCACGTCATATTATGTCTATTTTTAAATTGTTTAAAGATTTGACTATTATTAAAAAGTTGTGATCAATTTTGTTCAACATTAGTACTTATTTTATCAAATTTGATAATTATCATCTTTAATATAGACGCCAAAACATATCGAATTGATACTTAAACACATTTTTTTTTACATTGATACAGAATTACATTAGTTTTTTTTGACATTATTGTAAAAACTATCAGAATTGGATTTTTGTTATTTAAATTAACTGATCCGGCAGTCGTTATTGAATTTTTTTTGTATATAATAACAATAGTATAATGAATAGTAGAGACCGATTTTACATATTTGTAATAATTTGTCAATCAGCCTACTAGCAGGATTTTTTAAGGAAATAACATATTCAGTTTTATAGTTTTATTTGTCTGCACTTCGTAAAAAAGAATCTGTACATTTATACACTATTAATAGATTTAATAACACAGAGAACTAAACTTTAATAATCAAAATCTTTTGCTCCAAAATATCTGTATTTTAAATAATAGTAATGTTATTATAAATCCGAAAGTGAGTTTGTTTGTCCTTTTTTCACGTCTCAATAAAGCAATTTATTGTGCTTAGAAATAGTTAGGACGCTGAAATAAATAAAATTAAATATTTTATTTCAAAAACATGATATTTAGTATCATTTTATCAATATATTATTTATTTTAAGTAATGATACTGAATGTTAAAATTAACTTGTAGCCCTTTTTTTTCTGTAGACTCGGTAGAGCCTTTCAAGAGGATTTCGTTCACAAACATCATGACACGTGATTTTTTAACATAGTTCAGAACAGTAACATAGGAAACTTTTTATGACATGCAGTAATGACATTCGTGAAAAAAACGTGAGCACTTAAATGATTTGTGAAAGCGATAAGTGAAGTAGGTATAGTCATAAAACTGCATGAATCCTACATTAGCATCAATATTATGTTGAATAAATAAACAATTGAATATATACGTGGTAACATTTAAAGGGCTAGATAGACGGATGGGTATCGCTTTCCATTTACGAAATATAAAATTAAAAATATGCAAATTATTTTTTTTATTAAAATTAAT
This sequence comes from Calephelis virginiensis, assembly GCA_002245475.1. NCBI lineage: Eukaryota > Metazoa > Arthropoda > Insecta > Lepidoptera > Riodinidae > Calephelis > Calephelis virginiensis. Next base: position 57,694 of record NJDC01009310.1, read on the forward strand.
TAATTAATTCGTAAGTAAACGCCGATCACAACCGCATGCGCAGGCTGGTGACGTTATTACTCGTACTAGGTAGGACGTAGCGAGCCAACAAGTGAGGTATTAACGGTGACTATTTTAAATATTTAAAATTTAAAATGCACTGTCATTTTAGCCTTAACTTCCTTGTATTAAAATTTAGCTGGTCTTTTGAAAGTAACCCTGTATATTAAGTATAGCATAAAAGCATTGAATCAAAGGCCATAAAATTTATGTAGGCCCACCTGGAGGTCCATAATTATCCTAATTAAAAATTAACTATTAAATAAAAAAATTAACTCTATGAAATTCTTTTTTTTTGTTTGGCATGAGCGTCAGCATCTGCCATTGGTCAAGTTACTCGATTTAGTAAATTCAGCTTTTAGTTTTTCAAAATTACTCATGAATAGTTCAACTGAACGAAAGTGTACAAACTGCCACCAAAATCAACTATTTTACCCAATATGTACGATACGAAATTTAATGATTACGAAAAAAGTGCTACCATCTTGTCTTGAAGGCGCCAAAACTCGAAATATTAAATTTGTAAAAAAATATGCATGGTCTAATAAAAAAAATGTAGGTACTAATTGAGAACTTCCATATTTTTGTTTAAGGTTCAATGCGGTATGGGCAAAGTTACGGGTGTAAGCTAGTGTTATATCCAAGTTATTTTCACAGTTCGATGGATGTTTGTGAGAAGGTGAAATTTATGCTCGAGCAGGTTCCGCGCCGTTTCAGCGAACTATTGATTATTGTATAGGAGAACTTGATTTTATAGACGTTAACTGTTTCCATCGCTTCCATTGTGTTATAAAGTCATTCCGAAACTAATTCTTTTTTTGTAGTCGCAGTTTTTAACCAAAAAGGAAAAGGTTTTATGTTCGAAGCCTTTTGTAACCTCCGACGGAAATAGACGCGTGTTATAAGTTTAAAGTGCCTGTGGTGTATGTGTGTGTACCTCTCTATGTGTGTGCATGTGTTTGTGAGTTGTGTGTCTGTGGTATCATAAATTTTGAACCGATGTAATGATTTCTACACGGTTTTCTTTGTAAACAGACTTGATCCGTCAATGTCGTGTTTAAAGGGTTTTAAAATCAATACCCAAATTTATAACACCCCTCGATTTCCGTAACTCCTAACAATATGTTTATTTTTGTTAATAAAACATTATGTGTTTTAGTCGATTTATTCGTCATTTGAGTGTTGAACATGTGTTTTTTTGTCAGGAAATCCGATTGCTTGGTTCCCTCTTATTACAAATGTTCGAACACAGCTGTTTTATGTTTTTACATGTTAATGTCAAAAACCTGTTACAATATGATTTCCTATTCTTGGTTTATTATTGACTGAATTATTCACGGATGCATTAAATTAACAATAATTACAATAGTGTGAAAACTTGTTTAATTATGTTATGTTACACAATCTAGTGCTACTACAGTTCGTTCACACATGCGACTTTTATATCTGTATGTATTAAATTGAATGAAACAATTCACATCTAGTGGTTCCGAGAAAAATCGGAAAAAGGACAGTCACGGTTATGCTTATTATGAAGAAAACACAGTATTTACACATTTAAAATGTACATTACTTTTATTACGGATAATATAGCGCCATTTTTTTAGTGAATTTCATTATAAAATGATATTGTTTTTTGTAATATACTCATTGAGTTTACAAAAATATGCGTGCTGGTGTTAAAATGATTTTATGTATTTTCCAGAGAAATGTTTTGTAGACATAATTGTAGATAAATCTGTTGTATACAAGCCTAAAAACTAGCATAATCTAAATTTTTATACTGTTTAGTCCAAAATTTAATACATTTCTTTAAAACTGTGCTCTGATTACCTCATTACCACCTTTAGTGTCTCTAGTCGGCGTGAACTTTCTTACTACCAGGAAATCCGTCTGCTTGCTTGCCTTATTATATATTAAAAAAAAATCTCCATACGAAATTACAATGATGGCGCAACTGTATTACGGCGCGGTAACTCGCAGCCCGCCACCAAACGAAGCAGTTTGCTGATAAGTGATAACTATTTGTTCGGCACAGCTTAAACGTTATTCTTTATCATATTACGTTATTTAAATAAAAGTGACAGAAATCACAAAGTGAACATTTTTGGTAATGAAAAGATTTTTTTTTATTTTTTGTTATCCTCGTTTGTTACAAGAAAAGATGATAGGATAGGATATCTATTAGGTTATCTATTAGGATATAATATATAGATAGGATATCTATCAAGCAGCTCTTTATAAGCGAGCATCACCCTTTTGTGCGTATGTAACTAATACTGTGACGAAGATTAGGTGGTAGAAGTTTGTGACGACTCAATCTCAGGTAAACAGCTAGTTTACTATTTGATATTTTCCATCGTCGGCGCTTGGTAAAACTTCCAAATATTCATATTTTTAATACGATAAGTAAAACAGTACAAGTGTTTCTTTTCTTTAAAAATATGAATAGCTAGTTTACTATCTTTTATTTAACAGGTACAGTGTATCAAGAATGTTGCAACGTTCTGTATCACTGTGTTAAAAAAGCTGCAGACAATGTTCCTACTATAGAACAAAGTAACGGTAAAAAATAATGAATGAGTACATCACTATCGACAACAGAAATGTTAGTGGGCCATGTCAATCTCTCTACTTTCTGTGACGGGCTTTCTTAAAACTGACAGCTAAGTTTTACTGTATAGTGCCACCAATATGTCTATGCATTCCGAATCGGAACTAACCCGCTATTTCGTGAAACGTCATTCCGGTGTCAGTTTTGAAACTAGTACAATTTACACAAAATATCAAAAATGAAATTCATTTAACTACGTTTTATCATTAGTTTGTTATTATTATCATCGATATTTTCTAGGCCTTTTTCGCCTCTGTGGTATAGCGGTCCAGGTGTTTGACTTGACTTCATGAGGTCCCGGATTTGAATCCCGGGTCGGACAACAAAAAGAAAATTGTTTTTTTTCAATTTTCTAATAAGAAAATGTTGCTCGCGATTGGATATGTGCCTGGTTAGCCATAGGCTTGCAACCTATCACATTGTGGGACTTAGTGTCTTCGGCTAGTCGTGAGTGCTGTGGTTGAACTTCGGTCTACCGCTTCGGTTATATTAGCGTGAAGATGCTTTTTTTAAATTTTCAATCAGAAACACTAAACGTCACACTAGCGACGCTGTTTACTGAACAAACAAGTTGGTCACACTGTACTTCTATATTTAAAAATATTTTTTGAAGCTAGGGTTGCCCACAGTTTTAATATAGTTATTACCGAAAACTGTTTTAAGTTTTGGAAACCGATGAGAAATCGGGAGAAACCATTAAAAAATTACTGATTTCCCGATTAGAAGAAAAATATTTGGCCAAAGATTATTGCGGAGTTGTCAAGCTTACTGAATACTAACCTGTTCATACAGTAACTCGATAACGACAAACAGTGACATTGAGTAGTACCAGAGATTAGTATATATATTGTCTTTGGTAGTACGAACCTGATTGAGTAGATACAGAATTGTAACGCCTAATTTATGTAACTGCAGTACGGGAATAATCGAGCAATTTAAATTACCAGTTTAATCAAACAGTAGCTGATAAATTTCATACTCAAGGAATCACGTTCTTTGCTCAGATCCTTTATAATCAGGTAATCTATCCAAGTGTCGACTTTCCTCATCATACGTTCATAAAGATATCCAAACGTCTACTGAAGCTTTATTTATTACAATTAAGAGATCCAAATTAAAAACGCAGGCATAGTCACAGGCAACATCTAGTTCCTTAAACACAATTACTTGCATCGTATTTCACACTCGTATTCATGAAATAGTGGGCAGAGGACACCCACCAACCATGTACTTAACCAATACCAGACAAAGTTGTTTTTATTAGAAAAAAAACTTTTTACCTTAATCCCGGGTTGGGATCGAACTCGGTACATCTCAAAGTAAATTCTAACAACGGCCGCTAGATCACAGAGGCGAAAAATTTACAACAAATTTATAAGAAAATTAAAAAAAATTCGGATATCCGAATGCATTTTAAATATACCTGTACAAAGTTATTATTACACATAATTTCGCTTAAATTTAGATTAGATTAGCCAATTTAAAAATAAAAGTATAAAGTGTAAAAATATTAAAAAGTGTAAAGCAAAAGCGCATAATATAAATAGTAGTACTGTAACAGATTTCCTAATGTCCTAGGACGTAAAAGCTGTTATATGTAATTATTGTTACCAGTTGGTATATTAAAAATTCTCTTTGATTTCAAGAATGCTTGCATCTTGGTCAAACGCGAGAAGCGAGATTAATATTTTTAAAATAAAATACTCGTTTCAGGGCATTCACACCGGTGAGGGTACTGTGGAAATTTGTTTGCGAATGTTGCCAAAATACAAATGTTTATTTATACAAATACACTCACGAAATTAAATTTTGATTTGCGTTTTAATTGTTTTGGTTCTTTTGTTGTTTTAAAGCAAATATTTTAAGTGAAATGTGGAGATTGGCAAAATAATTAGTTTAAAATAATTGAACTTTTTTATTGTATATTTCATATATATGTATATGGGTTTGCATATGACACCTAAGCTTGCCGATTTGCCACCTATATAGCCATTAGGATTATTTAGTTATCTAGTTGTCGCCTCTGTGGTCTAGCGGTTCAGTTGTTGGACTTGACTGCATGAGGTCCCGGGTTCGAATCCCGGGTCGGGCAACCAAAGAAAATTGGGTTTTTCCAATTTTCTAAAAAAAAAATGTTGCTCGGGATAGGATATGTGCCCGGTTGGCGATAGGCTTGCCACCTATCACATTGTGGGACTTAGTATCTTCGGCTAGTCGTGGGTACCCTGGTTGTGCCTCTGCCTACCTCTTTGGGGATAAGGGCGTGAAGATACTTTTTTTTTAGTTGTTAACTAACTATTAAAGTTACTTATTGAGGTACATTCAAGTAAAATATAGTCTGTGTACGTGAAATATAGGTACAGCACCGAATTTACACTTTGGGGGTCCATAGAAAGAGAATGTGGTGGAGG
>NJDC01009310.1:67520-85740 GCA_002245475.1 Calephelis virginiensis
GGGACTTGGCGTGAAGATATGTATGTATGTATGTACGTTTTTATTTATTAGAAAATTGGCAAAACCCAATTTTCTTTTTGTTGCACGACCCGGAAATTGAACCCAGGAACTTCGTGCAGTCAAGTCCAACAACTGAACAGCTAGACCACAGAGGCGATTATTCGAGGGTGGTGTCAAGAAGCTTTTATATATACTTGTATATAAGAATTGGACTCGCCTGGATTGGTTCCACCGCCTTACCTACTCCTGCCGCCATAACGTCATGACGTGTTCCGGTTTGGACGGTATGGAAGCCGGTAAATTTACTGTTGCTCGAGGCCTAACATCCCGGCCTCAGGTCGGCAACGCACCATTACCACCTTTGGTGTCTTTAGGCGGCGTGAATTTCTTACCATCAGGAAATCCGTCTGCTTGTTTGCCTTCCTATAACATAAAAAAAAGAAAAATTTAAGTTGATTTGGAGGAAGCCAGGAAGGTCTAATGGAATCGTGGCACTTGGCACTCGGACTTGACGTGAAGTATGTAGTCAAAAAAATAATCTGCTTCCTTTTATAATTTAAAATAAAATTAAAAAAGTAAAAAAAACCCGATGCAAGAACTTAATTCCCCTTAAAAATTAAAAAAATCGGTTAATCTCCCCACTTTCACCCCAGCAACTTTTAAACGGCTTTTTATCAAACATGTCTAAGAACACTCGCACATAAGTTACCTTTAATACAAAAAAAAAAATTAAAATCACTGCATCCGTTCGAGAGTTATGATGGCACAGACACACAGACAGATAGACACATCAAACTTATAACACCCCTCTTTTTGCGTCGGGGGTTAAAATACTTATGATTAAATGTCTATATGCTGTAAAAATATTTCTAGTCTTGATCTGGGTCCCTTTTTTAGAATAGTCCATCTGACTCTCTGCTTGGTCGCTTGTAAGAGGCGAGCATAGATTAAAATGGACGGCCTAGCGATCTTCGTCCACTTGACATTTTTTTGCATACCCTGCATGGTGTGAAGATATGTATACAAGAGGAATTACAAATGTTTCTCTATTTTCCCAATTTTATGTTAGTTATTTGGTTACTTTATACTGAGTGTTGAAAACTTACTTAATATCTAAACCAAAAACCAAAGTATCTTCACGCCCATATCCCCGAAGAGGTAGGCAGAGGCACAACCAAGGCACCCACGATTAGCCGAAGACACTAAGTCCCAAAATGTGATAGGTGGCAAGCCTAGCGCCAACTGGGCACATATCCAATCCCGAGCAACGTTTTTTTTTATTTGAAAATTGGAAAAACCCAATTTTCTTTTTGTTGCCCGACCCGGGATTCGAACCCGGGACCTCATGCAGTCAAGTCCGACAGCTGAACCGCTAGACCTCACAGACCAAAAACCAAATAAATGAAACCAATTAACCAAACAATTTAACTTTTATCCCTCTCCCAAGGGAACCTATTTAGCAGGCTGAAAAGAAAGTATCGTATAACCTTCCTCGGAATATAAAGTGCTAAACTGCTAAAGTTCATAACGGTGGGTTTAGTAGATTAAACGTGAATCGCGGTCGAGATACGGACATACAGACATACGGACAAAAATTAAAAAATGCTGTTAATGTATTCTGCTGTCCCTTATTAGTAACCTACAACATTTTTTTAAATATCTTCAATTTAAAGAATTCACTTTTCTACAGTATTATAAGAACATAGATAAGCCAATAAGATCACTTGTGGACGACATCACTCTGCTGTGCATCGACTTTCCTGGGTATACAGTTTCTTACCATCAGAAGAGCCGCGTATATATTTGCTACCTTTTACCATAAAAATATATATATTCCAAATAGCATGTAATAAGTTTAACTAGCTGTTAACTGTTGCCCGCGGTATTTCCCCCGTGGTTAATGATACCACGCTAATATTCTTCTAGATGAAAACTATCCTATGTGTTAATTGAAGTTACACTCTATGTGTGTGCCAAATTTCATGAAAATAGATTCAGCAGTTTTTGCGTGAAGGAGTAACAAACACACATATACTCTTTCGAATTTATAATATTAATAGGATTTTAGGATTAATTAGTTACCTTATTATTCTAACACCTAACACTACGTATGATAAACAGTTATTGTCCAAATATTTGTATGTTTAAGTAATTTAGTTGGTTTTTATGTGGTTTTTGTTGAGATTTATACCTCAATAGGTTTAAAATAGATAAGGAAATCTCAAATTAAAGCTGATCAATCGCTTACAATAGATATTACGTCCATCAAAGTAAATTTTAAATGCTTTGTCAGAGTTCAAACTATACAATAGTTTTTGTTTGTTACGTGATAAATACGTTTTTTACCGGACTTAATGTAAGGATGTACAAAGTACAAACAATTAAAACGATAAAAAGAGATTGCATAAAAATTGACAAGCCGTTCAAAATATTTTTTATGCTTGAGGTCAGAGGACAAGCACATACCTCTTCTGATGGTAAGAGATAATCGTGGCCTACAGATTTGTCTTATTAATAAGCACGGAGTAAAGTACTCCAAGGTTCAACCTGGTATTATAGTCTTTATTACAATGTGATAAAACTACAATATCAGATAAAAATATTCCTACGTTAGTCCACGTTTATTAATAAGATATGATTAAAAATGGCGAATTTAAAACATACCGCTATGTCTGGCCTAAAATAATGATACGAGTATAATCAAAAAGAAAATATACAGAAGTTTTACAGATTGTCGTGTCTACATATAAATAAATAAATATCAATGGACAAGTCACACAAATTGAATCTAATTCCAAAGTAAGCAAATTATATGCTTGTGTTATGGGTGTTAGTAAACGATTCTAATAAATAGAAATACTTAAATAGATACCAGAATATATTTAATAAACACCCAGACGCGGAAATCTAAATGTTAGTCGCACAAATGCCTGCCCCGTCGGGAATCGAACCCGAGCCTCGCGGTTGGTTGATGTAATTAGGCGTGTACGCTAGCCACTCGACCAACGAGGCGGTCATACATATTTTTATAACATTTTGACATTTCATTATTTTAATAATTTAGTGAATTTGAGGCAATTACGTTATGATATCTACCAATATTAAAAAATCAGGCATTTGTATCGAATGCTTCAACCTTAAACCATATCTATCCTGTTTTTTTCAGATAATCGTATAATAATAATTGTTAGTTTCTCATAAAAGCTAAAAGATTTTATTTTTCTTCTTGTCAAAAATATAATTTGTGTCATAATTCGAAATGATTAATTACTATTTTTAGTACCCAACAAAACTTCTAAGTTTGATACAAGTACTCGCTGGAAAACCTGCCTATGGCCCTCGTGACACCAATAGTTATGCTGCGTTTCATTGTTCAATTACTACATAATACAGTCTAATTACTGTAATATACTTAAGTGCAACTCAATACACGCGATATATTCTATTGTTTTAGTGTATAATTAACTTATTATTACAAGTTTATGTCACGAATGACCGGGTTCTCTGTAAATGTTCGATTATTAAAGTATATTTCTTCAGAATTTAATAATCTTATAGAGTCAGAGAGCTTCGGAGGGTAAAAAGTGATTACACGTTTGGATAGGTCGCAATAGGATCGCAGTTTGGCTTACATAATCTACGAATTGTGATCCCTTTGTGGTACACTCGATTATAATCAAAATTGGAATCCACTACACATTTCATGCATAACAAAATCTTTTGTTTCCTCAAGTTTTATCAAAGATGTGAAAACACTAAAAAAACAACTTCTAACTAATAATATCTTTAATCTATATAATCATCGGTAATGAGTCTTCCATATTTTTCTATCAATCACATGTAAAACAATGTAACGGTTCGAAGCGATCACAGCCACAACACAAACACAATCATAAATCTTAGTTCAAGCGAGATCTGCGCATACAAACTTAAGATGCGCTGGAGGCACGCTGGGTCCCATTGTTAATTATATCTTCAACGCAGCCTTGACATTTGGTGTTCCGACAAGCGCCGTGCGAACGTTAGCCCCAACGGCGAAAACGATTATAGCGTACTACAGGGAGATATGGATATCTTGCTGGAACTATAACATTTTCTAAATTATAACCACGACGCTCCCTCACAAGCTCTCCATCCGCTCGCTTTACTGGTTTCACAATTTTCACAGAATTAGATTCCAGGATAATATTATCAGCAGCAACTGCATCATCTGGCCGTAGTTTTGTTATAAGTTTCCCTCTGTTCTTTTGTGAGTTGAGATAGTCTTCATTGAGGATGAAACCAAAGATTTTGGGCACTTGGTTGTATCTAGTGGCATCGATTTCTCTTTCGTATCCTAATCGATCTTTCGATACCGGTGCAGCGAGGACCGTCGCTGCAAAGACGAGAACGAGATACGCGTACATGTTGGCGTGAGCCGAGCGTTTGTGGCGCGCGCGTTCTCAACACATTTTATATAAGAATGCTCGATCGACACTTCATTCCTAATTTGTGTAGATATTTTTTGTGTTCCGTACAAGCGAGTTGCTCTTGAACTTGGTAGGGTAATTGATCGGAGAAGGCCGTGAAGCTGCGTTCGATTTGCGTATCCCACTGTTACACCGGCATATACTTTGTAATCTACATTTATAATAAATCTGTAAAACAGTGAATTCTGTGCATTAAAAATATTTAAAAAAATGCAAGCGACTAAAAATGTGCAGAAAAATACATTTCTAGCATTTTGTCAATTTTTGTATCTGTATTCAGAACGATTTATGCCGAATCTACTGAAACGGTTGCAATAAAGAAATTAAATTTGGCATGTACATTTTACTCCTCTCATTTAAATCAGCTCACTCTCAAAGCTCAAAATGTAATTTGGGCTATAGGTATAACATTAACACATAGTCCGATTTATTTATTTGTATATTAGGTTTAAGATTTATAGTATGTGCTTTACAGATTGTCCCGTATTTTTTCCAAGTCATAAGTTTTGTAGTTTAGAAATTAGAGATATCAATACTCAGTATAAACTGATCAAGTAATTTTAAATTAGAAATGTAGAGAAATATTTCAACGGACTGATCATTTTGCACATACATATCACCACAAACCTCTGCCGGGTAGGCAGAGAGTATACAGTGCTAAATGAACGTAGTTTGCCGTGTTGGCTAGTCATTAAATATGTACAAAATAGAATAAACGCTCATGAACCTTGTTCCACTTGCAACTGCAAGGTGATCATCACGCTGTTAGCACTAATTATATCACATTTAGTTGAAAAGATAAGCTTTAGATGATTCTAACATTGCATGTATACATTAATTATTGTACTTAGGAATTTTAAATCGGCCTTTATATATAGGAAATAATATTGCCCTTGATGAAATCATAATTTTTAGAAATTATTATTCAGAAAAGAATAAAAGTTATCTAACATAGTATTACGGTAAGTTACGGGGATAATTAAAACTCGAAGGTTCTTTTAAAACCTTCATCATGAAATGACTGTTTGGATTTGATTGACTAAATTTAAAAAAAAAAGTTACAAAGAACAATGGTATAAATAATAATATAATCGCATCTGTGGTCTAGCGGTCCGGGTGTTGGACTTGACTGCATGAGGTCCCGGGTTCGAATCCCGGGTCGGCCAACAAAAAGAAAATTGGATTTTTCCAATTTTCTACTATATCTAAAAAAAAATGTTGGTCGGGATTGGAATTGTGACCGGTTGGAGATAGGCTTGCCACCTATCGCATTGTGGGACTTAGTATCTTCGGCTAGTCGTGGGTGCCTTGGTTGTACCTCTACCTATTTCTTCGGGGATATGGGCGTGAAGATACTATTTTTAATGGTATAATGTAGGTATACTTAGTGTGTATCATTTTTTCTTTTTTCCTATTGGAGATAGTAAGCACTGCTTTTCGATTTGGATGACTTATAGTTTGGGTTATAAGTTGAATAAAACATTTCTAACAATGAAACAAGAAACAAACAAAAAAAAACAAAAGAAAACCATTTTTTATTACGTATTACGAATGTAAATAAAATCGTGATTTTTGTAAATAAATAAAACTCTTTTATAATTACAGAGATAAAAATATCATATTTTTCCGTGTCAATGGCAATGCAGATAATAAAAAACATGTTTTGCTTCCATTCTTATTTAATGGAACAAATCCCACGGAGATGTTTGAACGGAAACTTCTTAGATACCTAATTCAGGTGCATTTAAAAGATGTAATAAATAAAACACAAATGTAATAATACGTCACCAAAAACTTCTTGTCGGATCTTGGTTTTAATATCTTCTGACCTCTGAATTATAACCTAAGTAAAGAAAAAAAAAATCACAAAATATTTTTTTATCAGCAGAGCAATAGCGTCAGAAACATGCAAAAATCATGCAGGCGTACTATTGAGATCCTCCTTTTTGGAATCAGTTGAATAAGGTGTTCCTTTTTTAAAAAAATATTTTTTTGTTGAATTAAGGTATATTCAGGGTTTGTTTCTTAAACAGCCATGGTAAGAAACAACCATGGCCTGTAGATAACTTAGGTGAGGTGCGTCGCTGCCCTATGACCGGAGTGATAGGCCAACAACTGGGTAGGTATTTCGGAAAATGACATTGTCGTTATAACAGCAGGAACAGGTGAAGCAGTGGATACAGTGGTCTTGCTGGTTATACCCAATAATGGTGGTGATTCTGCTGTTTCCAAACTAAACTTTATTTAGATGACGTGACGTTTTTATTAAATGTTTTCCAAATAACAGATCTGTAAAAATGAATCTGACAACACTTTATTTGTTTTGTCTTTTTCTGTTACTTTCGTTGCAAGAAGATAGTTGAAAAAATCACCACCAAAGGCCTTCGCTTGCCTTTTATGAGCTGCCTGGCAGTAAAACTATGGGCGCTGATTATGTATCTCATTAGCCAACTCAATATAGAAAAGTGTACATCAACTAGCTGTCAAATGACGTCATTTGTGTTTGAGTTATAAAACACGTCATTTGACAGCTATTTGATGTTTTGAGCTGGCCACTGAGATACATAATCAGCCCCCTGTATGATTACTCTTGAATCTCGATATTATGCTTATTGGAAATTGGAATCGTATATGTCACTTTAGGTACTTTTGAACACAGTACTAGCGAATTATTGCCATTTACTTACAAATAAATTTAACGAATCTGACAAAATAATTTATTGTTTATTATTAATTAAATGTTAATAACTCGCCAGTATTGTGTTCAAGAGTACCTAAAGTGATACCCGATTCCAATTTTCAATATTGCATGAATTGAGCTTCAAGAGCAACCCTACTGGAGCAATACGGAGTATGTCTAATAGGTAAGGTCGGCAAAGTATCTGTGATACTCGTGATCTGTGATACTGATGCTGCGGATGTCCGTGGGCGGCGGTGATCACTTTCCATCAGGTGGTTTGCTTTCTCTTGTATCAAAAAAAACTATTTTTATAGTTTTCTATTTTAATTCCCGTATTTCAAGCTCAAGAATATGAACACACGTAATCTTGTAAAGCCAACTTTTTTAATCTTCATGTCTAAGTTATCTCGTTAAATAAACATTTATCAAAACTTCACAGAAGCGTTACTTCAGAAACCTCGACTTGCTTACAGTACCTAATTATTTTATTAATTTCCCTGTTGATGTAAATTATTTTTTCACCGACATTTAAAAGAGGAGTTTAAAAATTCTTTGGTACGTTTTTTATGTTTGTTACGCGCCTGTTTGAATTGGATTAAAATTTATAAGCCTATGTTTTTATGTATGTTATTCTCCGTTATTTGTAATTCGATTTTAAAATTATTATTTTTTTATATCAGAAACACTAACAACACAGAAACTAGGATTTGACAACAAAATCTCGGGTAAATCGAGAAATAATTTTTGTTCGTATACTTTGACGACGTAATGTGGAAATGAAAGTCGTTTTTTAGTTGTTTTACTGAATTGAAATGATAAAAAAACATTTTTCTTGGCCAACTTGGTTCTAATCACCATAGCAAAACATCAGTCCTTATTCAATAAACTTTATAATAAAGTTTAAATTTGTTCTCAATATTCTTTCATAGCGTCTAGGTATTGAATAAGATGGAAGTTAAGTTCCACTGGGAAGTACTTTTCAACTTTAACTTGACAATAACAGTATTAAAGTTTGCTTTCATACTTGAACTAAAAGCTGTTGCTAGAGCGAGATGCTTTTAGAATTCGTTCACATGTTATGTTAGATAAAACCTACCTACTTCAGACCGTTCGTAATAGCATAACCTCCAATACTTCCTAGCATATTCAAGAACACGTTAAATGTAATTTTAAAATTAAAAAGTATTTTATTAATACAGTTTTTTAGTAAAATTCGTATTACATTAATAACATATAGGCTGATTATTATATTAGAACACATAAAAATATGTATTTAGAATTTTTTGTAGCAAAAACATATAAGTGAATTACAGCCACGTTCAATATTAAGAATATGTCTTTGTTTTTAATAATAATTAAGATCTATTAGCAACTTTCAATTTTTAGATTTTATTCTTTGTATAATAATATTCACTATCAATATAATTAATTTTAGCGCATTTATAATATTAGTAGGGATAAGGAATATAACATTGATTGAGTTTGTACATCTGTTGAGTGCTGCTGAATAGCCTATTCAAATTTAGTATATTTTTTTATACAACCTGGGATCTAATATTATACATACTAATTCAATGGGGGTAATTTTATTGCGCACTCATAAAACTTATTTTAAGTTATCGCTATCTTCTTTCAACGAAAGTAATCGAAAGAGATAAACATGTTTAGTGCTATCAAATTAGTCTGTACACGACATTTCTACAGACGTTTTAGTTCTTTCGAAAACGTTGATTATAAATGTCACAATTTGATATGTTCGAACTAAGCTCTCTAACTAATCGCCTCTGTGGTCTAGCGGTCCGGGTGTTGGACTTGACTGCATGAGGTCCCGGGTTCGAATCCCGGGTCGGCCAACAAAAAGAAAAATTGGATTTTTCCAATTTTCTAATAAAAAAAAATGTTGGTCGGGATTGGAATTGTGCCCGGTTGGCGATAGGCTTGCCACCTATCACATTGTGGGACTTAGTATCTTCGGCTAGTCGTGGGTGCCTTGGTTGTACCTCTGCCTACCTCTTCGGGGATATGGGCGTGAAGATACCTTCTACTTCTTCAGACTAAGCTGTGTTTAAAATGTTCTATTTCTTTTATTTTTGATTTGAAAAAGATAGCATGCATATAAAACAAGTAAAGTTTGTGCACATCAGAATCACCACCAATATGGCCTGTCTTTTTCTTCGTCTTGGCGTTGATCCCAGCTAAGACCAGAGTCTGTTTTTCGCCCTCCCTCCAATTTACTCAGTTAGGAACATCCTCTAGCGACATGTTATATGTCTTCATGGCATCAAGTCAGCGTTCCTTGATCTACTAACGGCCAATATTAATAATCAATCCTAATCCAAAACTCGCTGTCCAAGATTGATATTTTGATCCATTTTTATGTTATCGCTTGCCAATAACATATCTGTGGACAGGATAAATATGGTAATTAGGTATGAGGATAGGCCGACGGATACGCAGCTATCTAGATTGCTTGAAATCCATTAGATTGAGATACATTATTAACATTGTCCGTTAGAGATGTGATGCCTGATGCTTTTGAGCGACATAAACTCCTGCATTTGATCCAGTATCTCACCTCACCACTCACCACCGAGATTCCTTCGATGGTACTCATTACAAATACATTTCAATTTGGTAACATTTTAAAATTATCATCTCGGAACCAGTTGGACACACATTTGTTTTAAAATTCCATATTAGGTTATTTCTTAATTGTCTGTTATTAATATTTGTACAAAATGATACCTAAATTTAGCTCGCATGATACGGAACTCATCCGAGGCCATACTCAAAGACAATGTAGAAAATCAGAATATTAATAATACCAATCAGGAAACAAATACAGTGACGTTGACCTTAATTAATAATAATAAAAATTAATATTCCTTATACGAATACAATATAAAATAACTAATCTTTCTTTGAGAGTGTATATTTCAATTTGATACCAAATTTCTTGTTTGATTGTTCTGAAGCTGAATTTTATCTTTTCCTTTATGGATATGATTATTCGTCACAGATAAAAAGTATAAACATTGAGAATGTCTCTGTATGAACGCCTTTAGTGAACCGGTTTGACCATTGTTTACATGAACGTCCAAAAAATGTATTTTTTCGATTTTCTAATAAAAAAAACGTGGCCCGGGATTGGACAAATGCTCGGTGACGATACTTTGCCATCTATCACTTTGTAAGACTGCCTTCGGCTAACCGCAGCTGCTCGGGTTGCAACTTTGCTTTTCGGAGATCCAGGGTCTAATGTAATTTTATGGTTAAAATTCGGAAAAATTGGTCCTACAGTTTTGACGTAAAATTGAAAATAAATTCAAACACACACACTTTCATGTTTCTTGTTTCGTGTTGTAGGAGTATAATCCTAAGACAAAATCGTGCACTTGTATTTAACTCGGTTTTGCGTACGTATTCTGTAATCTTAAATCTAGTCTTAAGTGAAAGTATAAAGTATTTTTTGCTTTAATTAAGTCCAATACATTTACTTTAGAAGCATCCCTTTTTAAAAAAACTCACTTGAAGTTTAAGGTTGAGGAAAGACGCGAAAACAAAAAAAATGCCTTACGTACAGAATGGATGTCCCCTAATGCCCGGTTCTTATATTCAAGAAACGAGTCGTTTCCTTACTAATTCTAGTTTTTTGTACGAATGGTAATAAACCTAACTACGACCGTTCGTTATCGACTATTAATTCGAAACATTTTGTGTAACTATGAGCAACGCCTCGTAACTTTTAGGCAAACTACCAATGTTCATTCTAACGGATTACGGTTCGTTGATTATAGAAACCGAGCTTAAATGCGATAAGTAGACCGAGGTCACCGACGGATATGGAAGATATTTACTAGATTTATCTGCGTACTTTGGCGTAGTCCTGCTGCGTAATTTGAGCACATTTTTGGCACTCGATTTTAAGGATTTGATATCCTATTAATATTATAAATGCGAAAGTTTGTAAGTATGGATGTATGGATGCTTGTTACTCTTTCACGCTCGAATGGCTGAACGGATTTGTCTGAAATTTGGAAGACAGATAGATTGTGACCTGGATTAACATATAGGCTATTTTTAATCCCGATCGCACACCGGGTTTCTGTGAAAACGCGGGCGAAGCCGCAGGTAGCAGCTAGTATTAAATAATTTATAGCCTTTAAAGTTAAAAAATTATAACTCGAACTTTATAATATAACTCAGGAAATTGTTTCAATATTGTTAATAGTATTGTTATTACGATGTAGGAGAA
Organism: Calephelis virginiensis; assembly: GCA_002245475.1. Classification (NCBI taxonomy): domain Eukaryota; kingdom Metazoa; phylum Arthropoda; class Insecta; order Lepidoptera; family Riodinidae; genus Calephelis; species Calephelis virginiensis. The sequence goes on from NJDC01009310.1 coordinate 78,925, forward strand.
TGAACAAATAAATAATGTGCCATATAATACGAACATTCTGCCAAGGAGCAGGTTATTGCTTGTTAAATTGGAGAAAGTTGTGTTTCCAGTTTTTAACTTTCTTTGGTGGCATAAATACTAATAACAATGCGTCATCCAATATGGAGTCTTAAACGGGTCCACAAAAGCTTTATCGGGTTTTTTTCTTACGTGATATATTTTTTAGGTTTAGAATATTTTGGCTATGTTTTTGCTAACATTTTTTTATTTTAAAAACTAATTTGCCCCCGGCTAATTTGCCAAAGAAAACCAGTTTATATGTATTACGGAAGGCAAAGTTCATATTTCTCGCTGCAATCCGATAAGATATCAGAAAAGAACCTTACGTCCTTTTCCTAGATTTACTCTATGTATATTTCTAATTTCAATTAAATCGGTTTTACATTTTGATGTGCAAATTGAACGTTAAAAGATACCTGTTTTTGTACTGGTCTAAGATCCGGAATTGAGTCAACTTGTACCGAGCATATAAAAGGATTAAACACACATTAAAATAAATTAAGTGTATTAGAACATACATCAAAAATGTGTTGAGTAAAACATCCTAAGTATTTAGTGCGTTTAGTGCTACTTAATCAAAAGTTAACGAAAACCATAATCAAACTCTGAATTAGCACCACTAAACGCTCATAATTCTTTATAATTTTATCTGAAATAACGATTCTTAATAACTAAGTTTTTATTACATTTCTAATTAACTCTTTACAATTTCAATAATATAATATGTATAAGGTCATTATATTAGTATTAGGGGAGCCCGGGAGAGGTGTTTGAGTTACTCGAGTTCATCAGATTATGATGTGTGAGACACTTTGTAGCACTTTGTTAAACACCAACCATGTATTAAAATTTCTATAAAGAGTCGAAAATATTGTGATAGACTACCCCATGCGAACGGTTCTACATAGACATTTTATAGACGATAGAGGTATTTGACGATGCTACGAAATATCTCCTACATCAAAATCTGACGCGCTCGAGTAACTACTAAAATCGTCGTCTTAGGCCTCTATGCTATAGTAGTCACATTAGTTAAAGTTTAAACAAGTTATTTAATTACTTCTTAATTTTGTGTAGCTGTAAATAAACGCCGTTTATTTCTCAAATATAAAGCAAACATTTAAAATTATGCTAATAATATTTATGAAGTATCGGATACATTAGATACTACGGAACTAAGGGAACGGAAACTTTCATTAAAACGGTGTGGCCACTAAACTTGAAAGCGGTTCGAAAGGGATCAAGGCAGAGTATCTCAATATTGAGGTCAATCATATGTGTATGTAATAAATTGAAATCCATAATAATATAAATGCGAAAGAGTGATTGTTTATTTGTTTTTTTTATTGGATTGGATATGTGCCCGGTTGGCGATAGGCTTGCAACCTATCACATTGTGGGACTTAGTGTCTTCAGCTAGTCGTGGGTGCCCTGTTTGTGCCTCTGCCTACCGCTACGGGGATATGGGTGTGAAGATACTTAGTTTTTCTAACTTGCTTTAGTAACAAAATTCCATCAGGTAGCGCATTTTCTTATAAAAAGGGAGGAGTTTTGATATGCAAAATTTCGAGAGGGGTTTGTAAACTTTAAAAAAGGTGGCATCGCATTTTTGGCTCATTTTTTTTGTTGCAAAGGTCTTTTTTCCGCTTTTTAAATCGCAACGTGTAATGATATAAGTTTTGTGTGTGGAGACACCTTTATCACTCTAGACCCCTAAATACGTTAGGGCTCTAGAGTGATAAAGGTTACTTTTTGTCCCTATATCTAAGCTATTAGGTGCCTCATCAGCATCACATATCGTACTCTATACATAATTAGCGTTTATTTTTTATATTTTTACTGTCTCATTAATACATATATGCTAAATTACTCCAAGGTTTATGTAGACCTTACAGAGTTTATTACACTGTAATACGGATTCTAACGTCAAATTAAACCTTGGAGGACTTTACTCTGTGTTTAATATTAAACGGTTATGGAATTCGCCACCTTGATTGCCATCTAGTGTATGCTTCTCAATAATATAATCTATACTTGTTATCGTTGGCACTTGGTGGAATTCCATTGTAAATACCCTTTTTTTATTAACACTTGTACTTAGCCACTATACACTTTATTTAATACTTTTCGTTACTCTATAGCCAACCGGTTTCGCTTTTTACAGCATCAGCATCATTTGCTGAATAATGTAAGAAGGAAAATTTCGAGCATGTAATTAGTCCAGGTCCACTGAGTAAAATAGGCTACCTGCCTCTCTGTCAGGCAGCTCATAAGTGGCGAGCACTGGTTGACATATATGTCATCACTTACTAGACTACTGCTGGTAGAGTGGTTTGCAGTAGCTTGCCTGGGTCCAGGGATCCATCGCTTTACCTATTATTGCCTCCGTAATTACTCTGTCATGTTCCGGACTGAATGTGTAGCCAATTGCATAGACCTAACATCCCGGTTGTAGGTCAGCGACGCACCTGTAACATCTATGGTGTCTATAAGCTACGGTTATCTATTACCATCAGGAGAGCCTTGTGCTTGATCGATGACCTCTCACATAAAAAATATTTTCAACATAGGAAGATATAAAAAATTTTCACGCCCATATCCCCGAAGGGGTAGACGGAGGCACAACCAGGGCACCCACGACTAGCCGAAGACACTAAGTCCCACAATGTGATAGGTGTGTGCCTATCGCCAATCGGGCACATAACCAATCCCAAACAATATTTTTTTTTACTAGAAAATTGGAAAAACCAAATTTTCTTTATGTTGCCCGACCAGGGACTCGAACCCGGGACCTCATGCAATCAAGGCCAACAACTGAACCGCTAGACCACAGAAGCGAATAAAAAAAATATAAAAAACTTATTAATTCAATAGCTATCACAATTAAGAGAAAAGTTATCATAATTGGAATAACTACAATGTGTAGTTTTTACAAATTAAGCACATGCTCACATAAAAAAACATTTAACACATCTGTGCTACATAGCTTTCGAAGCTTTAAAGTTAAAAGCTAGTTTCCATTTTGTATAAAATGAATTAGTATAAGCTTTTATTCTATAAAAAGCTCAAAAGCTCCATTGCATGTAAATAGATTTTAAATTGTTCGAGGTTGGTCTACTGGGTAGAACTCTGTTAGTGACGTACGATGTAACTAACATCCTTTGTTGTGTTATTTTTATTTTAGTATTTTACACACACCAGTTTACAGAGGGATAAGGTAGATCCATACTTGTACTATATAATGCCCGGTTTCTATATTCAAGAAACGAGTAGATATTGTAGTATTTTGTACGATTAGTAAGGCTGCTAACAATGGTTGCTCGTTTTCGACAGTTAACTCTGATCACTTTTTGAATATAAAAGTAACACTCCGATACTTTTGAGCTAACTACGAATGGTTAAACTTACGGATTACGTTTCATTGATTACAGGATCCGGGCATAAGAGAAAGTGTATTTTTTGTTCGTCTTTCTGGCATTGCAACTTAACAATGTAGAATGTTATAGCGATATGCCCGGGTAGAGATTCACTGCTTTACCTATTCTTGCCGTCTTAATGACTTGGTTACATTTTCTTGTTGTTAATGTCCAGAGGGTAGGGCCGATGGACTTGCTCAATAGGTCTTACCTCTGGGCAGCAGGACAGTACATCTGTAACATCTGTGATGTCTGTAGGTCACGATTGTCTCTTATCATCAGAAGAACCGATTACTTACGTTAAAAAACATATTGGTTTCAATGTTATGTGCAAAGATACGGAGCTTAGAGAACTTAAATCCAGATACCTAAACTGATTCCCGCAAGAGATTTTAGGAGTATCATATAACATTTAATTTGATATTATATTTTTGACGAAATGACGTAAGAGTTTCGGATACATAAACTCAAAGTCGAGGCTTAAGTATTTGTTTGAAGACACTTGAAGTAATTCCACAGGTTGATAAAATGTGACTTGAGCAAATAAACAATGTTATCTTGATATTTTTATACTTATTTGATTTTTATATTATACTCAAAGTCAAGATTCGTCTATTTGTTCATTTTGAGTGTTTAATTCCATACAAGTACATGATAAAGTTTCAGTAATGAAATTGATTTGGGTATAATTTAGAAGGGATGTCCAATGGAACATTGTGGGAGGCTCAACGCAGTTTCAGGTCTGGAAGAGGATGTGCGGATCAAGTGTTTTTGCTCCGCAACATTGTAGAGAAGCATCTGGCTGTTGGTCAGAAGGTTTTCTGCGGTTTTGTGGATCTCGAAAAAGCGTTTGATAGGGTTGTACGTAAGGAACTTTGGGACATTTTGCCAGATTATGGGATAGTCGGGTCCCTGCTGCGTGCGGTGCAGTCAATGTATTTAGACTGTAAAGCGTGCGTGCGGGTGGATGGCAACATATCGCCTTGGTTTGATGTTATTATGGCGTCAAGCAGGGTTGTGTGTTGTCAGCGCGCTTGTTTATCTTATATTTGGACAAATGTCTTCAAAGCTTAAGATCATTGAATGTGGGAATGCGTATGGGTGACCAAGTGGTGAACTGCCTGCTTTATGCAGATGATGCTGTACTTTTGGGCTCTATACCATCTAAGCTGCAAACACTGGTCACAGTTATGAAAGGAGATTGTAAAGAAAGGGGCTTACATTTGAATGCGATGAAAACCAAAATAATGGTGTTTGAAAGAGACGCAGCCAGAACGGATGTAAGAGTTTTGGTTGATGATGTAGTGCTAGAATAAGTAAATGAAATTGTATATCTTGGTTGTGCTTTTAGCAGGGATGGAAGGTACACCGCGGATGTAGAGAGGAGAGTGAGTGCAGTGAATAGTGTGAATGGAGCGTTTGGTAAGCTATTCCAAAGCGAGGTTTTGAGTCAAAAAGCTAGACTCGCTTTGCATAATTCTGTGCTTATGTAAAGTGTTGGTGTTAAAATGGGAAAGGGCATGCTCCGTTGGTTCGGTCATGTGGAAAGAATGACAGATGAAAGATTGAAAAAGCAGATCTACAATGTGAATGTGGATGGATGTAGGTACCCGGGGAGACCAATGCTGACATTTCACGATCAGATCAATCGGATAGTATCCGAGGGTGGTGTCTCCAAAAGTCTCCAGAACCGGCGTGTTTGTATGAAAAGGGTTATGAATGTGAAGGAAGCAAGACAGGTTTATCAGGATCGTTAGGTCTGGCACTCGATGCTCTCTGCCTACCCCGTAAGGGACTTGGCGTGAGGATATGTATGTATGTGTATGTGTATAATTTAGATTTTTTGATTTTTATTGTTTATATATTAAGCATTATATTTTTTATGAAAAACTACTGAATGTGAGGTACATAAACACCAAGCATTCACAAGAGTCGAACTAAAAAAAGAACGAGATTTTTTTACTTATTTAAGCTTTTGCTTAATTAATTAATACTTTTTGCAATATGTAAGAGAAAAAAATCTGGCAAAATATTTAGCTAAGTTCAGTCATTTTCCACGGAGAGGGCTAATTTATAAGAATTACTTTATTACTTCTTTTGCTAAGAATTCCCAAAAGGACACGAAATTTGTAAAAATCCTTGCTTTTATAAAGTTCAACCATCAACATTGAAACTTATATATTTTATTAACATAAAATTTCGTAATTTACCACAAAACAGTGTTAAGAATTACATAATATATTTTGATTACCTCATTAGTAGAAGGCTAAATATACATGCTAGCAATCTTCCGCAAGGCTCAAACTCGATTCCCGATGGGCTCAAGCATGAGATGAAGTATAGAAGAATCATGTATATGTGAATCTGGGTGTTTAATTAATTTATTTCAGTATGTTTTAAACATTTCTATATAGTTATATATATGCTAACTTCCATAATGAAAGCCTGTGATTGATTTGGTGTGAAGTTAGATTAATATAAGTTTGTTCAGAGATATTATAAAACTGTTTAGATTTAGGAATGGAAGCATATATCACTCAACAGCTTTTCTGTCTCCACTCACAAAAACGATTCCACTTTAACGCTTTGTCAACCGACTCTAAAAATAGGTTGAGGTTCTCAATTCAACAGAATGTTTTTTGTTTTTTTTATTTATTTTTGTTTTTATGATATTAGACGGTAAACAAGTAGACAGACTTGTTGATAGTAAAAAATTCACGCCGCCTAGAGACACAAAAGGTGGTAATGACGCGTTGCCAATCTGAGACTGGAATTGTAGGCCTCGAACAAAATTAAGCTTTTCGGTAACATTATTCTCCGAACCGGAACACGTCAACGGCAAGTACTGACGTTATGGTGTCAGGAATAGGTAAGCCGGTGGTACCAATCCGGGCAAGTCGCTACAAAACTTTATCACCTACTCAAATGTCACGGTGCTAGTGACGATAAGCCTATGCTCGCTTTTTACGAGCTGCCTATCAGGAGGACAGATGGACTATTCTGCAAAAGAGCCCGGACTAACACAGTTTTGTATGTTTGTTACGCGATTACCCGTCAATAGTCAACCGATTTTAATATTGTTCTTTGTTAGAAAGATAGCTAATGATTTCGGAGAGCATGGGAGCACCCAATACCGTCTTTACCATAAGGGCACACGGGGCCAGTGCCCAGGGCCCCTATACTCAGAGGGCCCCGAAGTATCGACTATTTCACTCACTTTCAACCTTAAAATGTTTGGATTGGGTGCATTACGTTTTTCTCGTAGCCCTAATTCGGGAGCTTTCTATTTCACAGCTTAAGAACGACTAAGTAATTCGTCAATAATTATGAGCATAGAAAGTGACATTCTTCAGAAAATTGA
>NJDC01009310.1:86623-103682 GCA_002245475.1 Calephelis virginiensis
TCAACCATCAACATTGAAACTTATATATTTTATTAACATAAAATTTCGTAATTTGCCACAAAACAGTGTTAAGAATTACATAATTTATTTTGATTACCTCATTAGTAGAAGGCTAAATATACATGCTAGCAATCATCAAGGCTCAAACTCGATTCCCAATGGGCTCAAGCATGAGATTGAAGTATAGAAGAATCATGTATATGTGAATCTGGGTGTTAAATTAATTTATTTCAGTATGTTTTAAACATTTCTATATAGTTATATATATGCTAACTTCCATAATGAAGACCTATGATTGATTTGGTGTGAAGTTAATATTAATATAAGTTTGTTCAGAGATATTATAAAACTGTTTAGATTTAGGAATGGAAGCCTATATCACTCAACAGCTTTTCTGTCTCCACTCACAAAAACGATTCCACTTTAACGCTTTGTCAACCGACTCTAAAAATAGGTTGAGGTTCTCAATTCAACAGAATGTTTTTTGTTTTTTTTTATTTATTTTTGTTTTTATGATATTAGACGGTAAACAAGTAGACAGACTTGTTGATAGTAAAAAATTCACGCCGCCTAGAGACATAAAAGGTGGTAATGACGCGTTGCCAATCTGAGACTGGAATTTTAGGCCTCGAACAAAATTAAGTTTTTCGGTAACATTATTCTCCGTACCGGAACACGTCAATGGCAAATACTGAAGTTATGGTGGCAGGAATAGATAAGTCGATGGTACCAATTCGGGCAAGTCGCTACAAAACTTTATCACCTACTCAAATGTCACGGTGCTAGTGACGATAAGCCTATGCTCGCTTTTTACGAGCTGCCTGGCAGGAGGACAGATGGTCTATTCTGCAAAAGAGCCCGGACTACACAGTTTTGTATGTTTGTTTCGCGATTACCCGTCAATAGTCAACCGATTTTAATATTGTTCTTTTTTAGAAAGATAGCTAATGATTCCGGAGAGCATGGGAGCACGGGAGCACTATTTTAATTTCATCATGATCCGACTAGTGGTTATTTAATTTATACCTACTTAATAGTGCATAAATTTTTAGCTTATCTTGACGACGTCATCGCAGTACTCAGTGAAATAGTTGGAGTCGGTTTTGCAGTTTTACTGCGCTTAATTATTGATGTAAAAGAAGGATGATATTGAGAATATTAATTTCAAATGAAAAGTATTGTAAAGTTAAGTATTTTCAAGCCCATATCCCCGAAGCGGTAGATAGAGACACGACCAGGGCACCCACAACTAGCCGAAGACACTAAGTCCCACAATGTGATAGGTGGCATGCCTATCGCCAAACCGGGCACATATTCAGTCCTGAGCGACATTTTTTTTAGAATATTGGAAAAATCGTATTTTCTTTTTGTTGCCCGACCCGAGAATCGAATCCGGGACCTGATGAAGTCAAGTCCAACACCTGGACCGCTAGACCACATAAGTGATATTGCTTGCATTGTTTATTGAACAATAAATAATAATACATATTCCATTGTGCGTCCAACGCACCAAGGGCGTGTGGACAATATGAAGATCTAACTAAATCTCTTCCGTATTTTTTACTGTTCCTTATATCAATCACGATGTGTACGATGCTTGAATTTAAATTGTTTGGTTATTTTTTTTGTTGTAGCACATTTTAAATGCTGTTAATACTTGTATTTCTTAAAATATCTACATTTTTCGTGATTCTTTATTATGATACTAAGAGTTATCTGCGGCTTCGCTCGCGTCTTTTAGTTATTTAGATCTTTGGCACTGTGACTTTTTACCTTATTTTAATTAACCATAACACAAGCATATAATTGTCTAAATTTGAGCTTAGACCAATTTTTGGAATTTGTCCAGGGATATTTATACATAGCCTATTAAAAAAATACATATACATAGCCTATTAAGAAAATTAATTACATGCTTGCACGTCTTTAATTATATTTGTAGTGTTAGTTTAATAATCAAAGCGGTTGAAAGGAAGTTTTCTTAACTTGATATTTATACAGGTTGATTTAGACTTGAAAGAAAGTGTCTTTACACTTATGTCCCCGATGAGGTAGGCAGAGGCACAACTACTAGCCGAAAGCACTAAGTCCCACAATGTGATAGGAGCAAGCCTATCGCCAACCGGGTCCATATCCAATCCCGAGCAACATTCTTTATTTAGAAAATTGGAAAAACCCAATTTCCTTTTTGTTGCCCGACCCGGGAATCGAACCCGGGACCTCATGCAGTCAAATCCAATAACTGAACTGCTAGACCACAGAGGCGATTAATTAAAGTAATTTTGTTTAAACTTGCAAGCCTTTCTTTACTCATTAGTGTATAGAAAAATTCTTACGAGTTTATGTTGTGTCTTTATTGTAACTAGTGGTAGCCCATTGGTCGAAATTCGACCAAAATAAATTTTCATATCTTTTTGATTAGAACGCCATTTTTATTTCTTAAGACCAAATACATTGTTTCCAAACTTTTTAGTGCGCCATCTGTGATCTTTTATCGTAATCATCAATATATTTGTTTGTGTGTGTCAAATGCATAGTAGTGTGGGTAATGTTTTACTTATTGATTTAATGTACTTTATAAGCATTGTTATTGAAAAGTATTAGCGTTCTGCACTTCTTCTACACATAAACTATAAGTGTATAAGTCAGCGCAATTTTCGTAAAACGGGGTCCAAAGTTTTGGCATCACGTATCAATAAATATATTTATGTGTTAATTTATAACACAGATAAATAAAATTAATCTGTGTGTTAATAAAATCGTCTCTGTGGTCTAGCGGTCCGGGTGTTGGACTTGACTGCATGAGGTCCCGGGTTCGAATCCTGGGTCGGCCAACACAAAGAAAATTGGATTTTTCCAATTTTCTAATAAAAAAATGTTGGTCGGGATTGGAAATGTGCCCGGTTGGCGATTGGCTTGCCACCTATCACATTATGGGACTTAGTGTCTTCGGCTAGTAGTGGGTGCGTTGCTTGTACCTCTGCCTACCTCTTCGGGGATATGGGCGTGAAGATACTTTTTTTTTTTACTTTTTTTTTTATAAATAAAATTAAAAAAAAACGCCTAAAAGATTGACCCAGGTTATGTTGTTAATGCGGTTGTCTAAATTAACGTGATTCAACATCCACGCATGTTGGTTGGTTGCTGGGTCATTGCTTCCTGATTGTTTAATAGATCTTAAAGCAATGACTACACGTTATGTACGAGTTAAATGCATTATTCATAACAGCTGCTTTGTTCCACACAACGCTTATCGTATGGTAATTGGTTTCTTATTAGATAAACCGCAAAACATAATGGTTGTACTCGTAATTTAAAAAAAAAGTTTATTTACATTTCTTAAAGATAAATGGTATATGTTAAAAACAAATTTGTAAAAGATAAGTATAATGATCTAATCTAAAAGTAACATGGGTAATGGCCCCTTTAAGTTATGCTCGTCTCTTACGAATAGACAGTCTCTTTTCTACTAAATTACATATTAACGGCCCGCCCCGGCTTAACACGGTTATGAAATATACGTACCTATATACCTTCCTCTTCAATCACTTTATTAAAAAAACGCATCAAAATCCGTTGCGTAGTTTTAAAGAATTAAGCATACAAAGAGACATAGGGACATAGAGGCAGAGAAAGTGACTTTGTTTTATACTATGTAGTGATTAGCTGTTGCCTGCGGCTTTGCCCGAGTGGCTAATGGTTAGGTACATAGGAACATTTTTTTGGGATAAAAATTATCGTGTTTGTTTATCCAAGTTACCCTTTATGTGTGTGAAAATTTTATGAAAATCGGTACAGCAGTTTTTGCGTGAAGGAGTAAGACACAAACATACAAACTTCTACATTTGTATTGTTAATAGGACTAGCGGTTTACCCGCAACTTCGTCAGCATAGATAGAATATCAGAAAAATTATCCCCTATATAGTTCTTTGTAGATTTTTGGATAAAAAGTACACTGTATTTTAACTCAGGTCTATAAAAATAAAATTTCATTAAAATCGGTCAAGCGGTTCAGTAGCGTAAGCCTGAAAACTTGTAGAAAACTTGCGCATTTATAAGTATATATGGTACGGAGACTAGACGTTATCCCCCGTTGTATAAAAGTTATTTCAATCTCCCGCTGGAAATTAATTAGATTTTGGAATTAAAAGTAGCCTTTTATTCTCCTGCCTCTTAACTATCTTCACACATAAGGCCGTACTAAGAGTCGTCAACTGCCTTTTAATCAGTCATTTAGTTAACATTTTCAATATTTTAAAGTCAGTCTGGCGTCAGACTTAACTTCTTAAGGTCCCGGGTTCGGTCTCCGTGTCGGGTAATACAAAAATAGAAAATATATTTTTTCAAATTTCTAATAAAAATAAAAGTTGCTTGGGATTGGATATGTGCCCTGTTGGCCACGGGCTTGGTTATCACACCTAGGTATCACAATGTGAGACTTCAGGTCTTCGGCTAGTCGTGAGTGCCCTGGTTCTGTCGCGGCCATTTTGATTTGCTGTTGTGTTATATGATTTTAATGTAATAAATATTATACGCTAACAAGTTGAAATAACCCGTCCTAAATCCGTCAAAGGTACACAATAACTACTTTTAATTAATCAAAACGTATGAATAGCGAATATGAATTAACTGAAAAGGGTCTAGCATTTGAATCTGTTCATTTCAAGTTTTGTACATTTCAAACAAAAAGTCCCATTTGATATGAATTTAGGCCTACGCCGTGGCTGGGTTTCCCGAAAGTTTTATTTGTCTACTAAGTTTGAAATAATTGTTTAAACCGAAACTAATATTCCAAATGCGAAAGTGTGTTTGTTTGTCCTTCTTTCACGACACACTTTCAAAACATCAATGTTATGTACAACTAGCTGACCCGGCAGACGTTGTCTTGTGTTAACAAAAATACATTACATTAAAAAAAGTAAATTCAAATTCAAATTCAAAATAGCTTTTATTACGTAGATCTATATAAAGATTCTTGTAACGCGTCTATATAATTCTAAAAACTACCACCGGATCGGAACGCGGCCACTCACTGAGAAGATCCGGCGAAAGAAACTCAGCGGGCTTGTCTTTTTTCTTATAAATCTAATTTACAAAAGTTTATTACATTCACAAATAATTTGCAGAGATTGGCATGAGGAGCAATTAATCCCAAGCATTTCTGTCTTCTAAATATTCTGAAATCTTATAATAACCCTTACCATACAACTTTATCTTAATACATTTTTTAAATTTATTAAATGGTAAGTCTTTAATATGCTCGGGAAGTTTATTGCAAAAACGTATACATTGTAAGTATCTTCACGCCTGCATCCCGATTAGAAAATAAACGACGTCTCTGAGTGCGGTTGTTAAAGACTGGTTAAAAGACAGTTGACGTCTCTGACTGTCGCCGTGTATGACCATTAGTGATATTTAGATTTAAAGAAAAACTTTTTTCCGTGTAAAAAAAATGTTTTCTTTGTCTCCAGATGCCATGGGACTCTTCAGAGGAACAACCCATGAATCCGCCCCGCGAAATGCGTATCCACGTACAACGGGTGTTCGCCATTCCTGCTCCTCCAAACATGCCTCCTGCCCCAGAAAATATGATGCCTTTTGGACCTCCACCACTACCTCAACAACAAGACCAAAATGAGGTGAGATGACATTCACGTCTTACCTAGTTAGCATTTCTTCCAAGTATATAGTTTATTCTGATGTTCGATATTATTTTTATTAAAATCCAAAAGTGATTTCACTATTACCAGATATTTTTGTATCATAAAAGCTTCATGACATTCATAAGATAGCGAACAAACACACAGCTCTCTTGACGGTAAGAGATAACCGTGGCCGATAGATACCAAAGGTGTTATAGATGCGTCGCCGTCCAGTGGCCTAGCTGTTAGGCCCATTATTGTGCAAGTCTACGGTCTACCTTACACTTCCGATCAGAACAGGTCACTGAAATTATGACGCCAGGAATAGGTAAAGCGGTAGATCCCTACCCGGACGGGTTGCAGCACGGGACTGCCTCCAGTGGTCTTATTATATCTTATATGACCCTTATAACCTTTTCTCGCCCCTTACGAGCTGCCTGATAGAAAGGCAGATGGTATATTCTGCATAGAAGACCCGGAGCAACACGGTCAAATAAAATAAATTGTTTATAAAATAAAATAGGTGTTTTTTTTTCAGCAGACCGAATTTTAAACTGATACACTCATAAACGATCCAAACCTACTTTGACTTTCACCGATCAGTAGGGTTACTCTTGAATCTCGATATTATGAGAATTGGAAATTGGAATCGTACATGTCATTTTAGGTACTTTTGAACACAGTATTAGCGGATTGTTAACATTTAGTTACAAATAAATTCAAAGAATAGGATAAAATAATTTATTGTTTACTATTAATTAAATGTTAAGAATTCTCCAGTATTGTTTTCAAGAGTACCTAAAATGACATATTCGATTTCAATTTCCAATAATGCATGAATCGTGCTTCGAGAGTAACCCTACTGATAATAGGATGAAATGTACTTTTAATTTGAAAATATATCAAAACTTGGTTGCCTAAAAATCATGTGTAGTTTTTTATTTATTTTAAAAATATGGTTTCCTATTAAATGTTGCAATTTGAAGAAAATTGTATCCATATTAATTAAATGACGTAGAGAATGTACCTGGGTTGCCAGGAATAAACATATAGTTCATTGCCAGTTACTGTCACGTTTTTAATATTGGATAGTAGAAAAAAATATATCAACATACCTATGCGCTGTTTGATTCTAAAACCTTGGCATGATTGGTAAATCGTTGTCAAAAAATTGCTTTTTAAAAAAATAACTAAAAATGTTATTTTTAGGATTTTTTAGGTAACCCGTATTTGATATAATTTCTAATATACTAAATTTGTTACAAAACATGTTTCATTCTATTATCAGCTCGGGGTAGGGCGATGTAGCTGATCTTCTACTATAAGTAAAATGTGTAATAATTACCAACATTTTTAATTATTTATACGGGATACTCACGATCTCTTTTTATTTTATTTGTCGATATTTCGGCCTTGTTGCATAGGCCGTGGTCACGACGGGACTGCGGCGGCGAGCTGTAACTTTTGACGTTACCATTTAATTTTCCTTAATTAACGATATTTACCTCCTTTATTCTTAAGTAGGTTATATATGACAACGAATAAATTTATATTTCATTGCAGCTGACCCCGTTCAAGTAAAAAATTGTCGAATTAGCAACACAATTATGAATCAGTTTTACTTTCAACTGAAACTGGTTGACCTTCCTCATTTATTTATATAAGTACGTACTTATGTCATTTTGTAGATATACCTACAGTTACCTATTTTTCTAGATACCTGTTGAATTTTTGCCTCTATGGTCCAGTGGTCCAGTGTTGGACTTGACATCATGAGCTTCCGTATTCGATCTCAGGGTCGGGCAACAAAATGTGTTTTTTCGATTTTCGAAATAAAAAACGTTGCTCGGTGCATATGTGTTCGATTGGTGATAATATTGGAAGTGGCAAGTCCTCACATAGTGTGACCTAGTGTCTTCGACTAGTTGTGGGTGCCCTTTTTGTATCTACTATTTCGGAGATACGAGCGTGAAGATACTTTTTAAAATCAGTATGGTGTAAATTTGAATTAGGTTCTGTAGAGTGACCCCGATCGTTGCTTGCTTTACTTTAGGGGTGGACGCCATCCCTCTTTGGGGGAGAGGGTTATTTTATTAAAGTAAAATTAAGTTAATTAAAACAATAACTTATTTTAAGAAACTTTTCTTATGCAAAGTTTTTTTCGAATATCAATACTTTGGACTTATCCGCTAATATAAGCGCATAAATGACTAAGCGCAGTAAAACAGCAAAAATGGACTCCATATATTTTTTAGGTACCTACTACGATGAAGTTGATAATTGATAATTCTGTAGCAAATGGTTCCAAGTTCAAAAAACAGTCGAATTGATTACTACTTTTTGTAGTTGGTTAAAAATCATGTTTCCTGATGCTATCCCCTTCTTTTTTATGTTTTATTTCAGATTCCTCTAATAATTCTTGCATCAGGAAAATTGTCTGCTGACAGTTACAGTACTACTATTTAAATTATGCGCTTCGACTTTACACTTTTTACTCTTTTTAAACTTTAAACTTTTGTGTTTTAATTGGCTGACTTAATTTAAATTTAAGCGAAATGATTAATTTTGTAATAACAACTCTATATATAGATATCTTTAAAATACATTCGGATTTCCGAAGCTTGACGTATATAGCCGAAGCACATAATTTAAATAGTACTTCTATACTTGCGTTACTTTTCAATCGCCATTTCCCAAAAATATTATACAATTATGGATATACTCAACAATTTTGTTAACAGCGTGCTTCTGACTCGGAAGATCTGACGCCACCTCGTCAAATGCGTGTGATCGCCATCCCCGCTCCCCACAACATGAACATGCCACAAGGACCAGACACCATGGGACCCTTCGCACCACCACCGCTACCTTCACAACAACAGGAACAAAATGCTGTAAGTAATGACATATCTACGTATTGTGGTATTCTCAAACAGTTATGGCTAAATCTTCAAGAAAAAGCATATTTTTCATTAAGAGGTCGGAATCTATCTTTAATACTTTTTGTCCTTTGATGTCCGAGGATGACGGTGATCCACTTGTCTATTAATGTCATCTATACTTATACAATACAATATAGTAACTTCTTATTGCGCACCAAATACAGATAAATTACAAATACTTGATGTATAACAACATAAACTTTATGATTCACAAAGGTGGCCTTACCGCCAAGTCAGCGATCTCTTCCAGGCAACCCTAGAGTATGGAACCAGATTTAGCAATGGTTCACGTATACTACATATGTTATACTAAAATATACAAAATGTTATATTATGTAATTTTATTCTATAACACTGTAAACTACATACATTTTTACACTACTATTTAAAATGCGAAATGCCGGAAAAATCAATTATCATGCATAAAAAATAAAGGAGCCGGAAAATAAAATCTCATCCTTTTTGTAATTCCGTTTAAAAATAATAATTATAACAGTACGTGTTGGATTTATAACTTATAAACTTAATTATATACTTAGGTTACTTATATTTAAGGGGCATAAAAGCAATAATTACAACCCTTCATAAAAGAAGGCGATAAATATAAATTGTTATATTATTGTAAAAAATCTTTTATGACATATTTCAAGTTTAGTTTTCTACCTACAAAATAAAGTAACATTTGATTTTGACTAATATCACTTCACTTCACTTTTTACTGTCCCTTATTAGTTATTAACACTTGTTGACTTAAGTTTAGGGTGTTATAACAGATTTGTTAAACCGCTTAATTTATAATATGATTACGCGGCTTAGCAATGGATTATCCGACCAAAACACTAGGAAATTCTCATTATGGTCTGGTGTATCGTTTCTTATTTTTTTTATGATATTAGTAGGTAAACAAGCAGATAAATTTCCTGATGTTAAGAAATACACGCCGCCTAGAGACACCAAAGGTGGTAATGGTGCGTTGACAACCTGGGGCCGGGATGTTAGGCCTCGAGCAAAAGTAAGTTTACCGGCTACCTTACCCTCCGAACCGGAACACGTCATGACGTTATGGTGGCAGGAATAGGTAAGGCGGTGGAACCAATCCGGGTGAGTCGTTGCGAAATTGTACCACCTAGTCAGATGTCACAGTGTTAGTAACGGTGAGCCTACGCTCGCCTTTTACGAGCTGCCTGGCAGGAAGGCAGATGGTCTATTCTACAAAGGAGCCCGGACCAATACGGCGGCTTAAATCAAAGCTCGTGTGTTGTCCCGGGTCCGCTAAGTATAAAAGACAAAGTGCCTCTTCACCAGGCAGATCGTAAGAGGCGAGCAAATGTACTTGGGTCATTGCCAACAAGGCCACTGGTAGAGTGTTGTGCAGCTAATCGCCTGGGTAAGGCCTATTCCAGCCGCCAAAATGATTTTTAAGTCCCGGTCCAGAGGGTACAGTAGTCGGTGTACTTGCTTAACAGCCCGGGTAGAAGACGGCGAAGCACCAATAACATCTCAAACATGGTGTTTTAAGGCTACGGTTTTCTCTTTACCTTCAAGAGGCCCGTGTGCTTGTTCGCTATATCTTATATAAAAAAATATCGTGTCAGAATTTTCGTTCCCATACTCCTCCGAAACGGCTTGACCGATTCTCATGTGATCGATTATGTGAGAATATTGAGTAGGTCTAAGAATCCCCCAACATCTATTTTTCATAGCCCTAAGTGATAAGGGTGACTCAACCCAAACATTTTTTACTTAAATCACATTAAAAATATAGCAGAACAACGTCTACCGGGCAAGCTAGTGTTCATATAAAAACATAGGTAGATCAGTTACATTGAAAGGGTGAAAAAAAATGAAGTCAAATTAAAGTTGAGAAAAAGTTATGCCATAAACTTTTTACCCACTTTTTATGTGTTTTTATTCGCAACCGAGATTAGTGGCCATAAGCAAGCACATAAAGATATGTTACAGAGTTCGTTCGCCGCCTCATTAATCAAAATTAACATCATCTTGCTGACAGTTGACATCACTAATTAATTTAAATTTTATATTTAGATACACTTTTTATTTAAGAAACTGACACCAAGATGTCATTAGATAATCTTGACGGTATAATTAAGTGAACAAAAAATTTTCGTAACATTTTCATAGTTCCTAAGGAATTAAAATAAACTTACCCAGAAATAAGAAATAAGAATACATTTTCATAGTTCCTAAAGAATTAAAATAAACTTAAAATTGATACCCAATTAAACTGCACTAAAATTGACTAGAAATTGTAATCTTAAAGTGCCATCAGGGTTAAAATTAAATTACTGCTAATATATGGTAAGCACGTAAAACAGTATAAGATATTTTTATTTAAAACTAATAATTCTTGATATAAAACAATCAAGTATTATTAGTTTTAAATAAGCATAGACGATGGAAAATGTCAGACTGCAAAATTCAATATTATATCATATGTACAATAGTTAAATACGTATAATTAAAAAAGTATAACTTACAAAGCTCTCTGAGGGTACCTATATTTTTAGAAAGCTATGCACGGTCCTAGATAAAAAAAGTATAAACGTCAAATTGAGAACCTTTATTGTCAAATGAATAACGATCACCTTATTTTCAAGATGGCGGCTAAAGCACACCCTTTCCCGAAAATTGAAAGTAAAGTGATCTCTTTTATTGAATAAAATGAAAAATTCTTGTCTTGTCTCCAATTTACTACACTAAGCTTAAAGTTGGGAAAAAGTAATTTCACGAGGTGTTACCAGTTTCTATTTTTCTCGAGATCCGAGGTGCTAAATGGTTATAAGTATATTACAGCTGAGTAAAGTCTTTCGCCACCTCGTTTATCAAAGTCCACCTGTCAGTGTTAGAGAGAATTATGATAAAATGGTTTCTAACTTTCGCGCCACTTTCACATGTTAGGACCGAAACTAACATGGATTTATGGTGAAGAAAGTGAATCGCGTCAAATATTTTTGTGATACTTTTTATACTTTTTTCTCAACCACACAAAGCAAATGGACAAGTTGTGTACCTTCGGACATATGTCCACAATTTTATTCTTGTTAATTATAAGGAAATAATAATAAACGGATCGCGCCCGTAAAGTAATTTTAAATCACTTTTTTAAAAAAGGAATCTGTACCTACGACTTATATTTTTTATGGGTTAATCGATTTCTTCGTCATTTTTGAACGGTTTTCAAAATTATTATTTTTATTTGAAAGAGCGTTCAGGTTAGCAACGCACCTTTGGTGTCTCTAGGCGGCGTGAATTTCTTACCATCAGGAAATCGGTCCACTTGTTTGCCTATCATAATATTATAAAAAAAAATTGAGGTATTCATAAAGATTTATAAAGGCATACAAAAATTCTCTGAAAGTTTGCAAGTAATTTTGAAGACGCAAGTTTTTCGTCAAATAGAAAATCATTTTGCAATCTTTACATTATGTTTACATTTTATTTGAACATAGCCTTTTGAACAAATTTAATGAAAGAGATATATTTTAGCTTCGGACAATGACAATAGATCGTTATTACATAAAAACGAAACTGTACACCTATTCTCTATTGTTGTTTTGAAATATTATACAAATATTGTAATGTACAATTTGTTGCTAATTGTTGTTTCTGATTTCTTTGTCAGGGTTCAGCTAAGCCATGCTAAGTTTAACCACAGAAGTAATAGTACTATTGTTTAGAAGAATTACTTTTGAACAAAACTCAAGCAAAATTGAACCTTAAAGCATGTTGTTAATGTTCATATTGGGCTGAGCGAGTACCTCAGGCTTACGAAAAAACTGACACAACAGACATACATCATGTTATTATGATGCAATATTATTTTAATAAACAATGTATCTATCTAAATTTATAAAAATAATTGCCGCCTCTGTGGTCTAGCGGTCTGGCGTCGGACACTTCACTTCTTCAGGTCCCGGATTCGATGGCTGGGTCTTGCAACAAAAAAATATTAGAAAGTGTATTTTTCAATTTTGTAATAAAATTAACGTTGCCCGTGATTGGATATGTGCCCGGTTGGCGATAGGCTTGCCACCTATCACATTGTGGGACTGAGTGTATTCGGCTAGTCGTGGATTCCCTGGTTGTGCCTCTACCTACCCTTCGAGCGTGAAGATACTTATTTTAAAAAAAACTATAGAAGAGTTAATTCTGCACGCTGGAGATTTTAAAACAATAGGTGCAGGCTAAAAGTGGGCTTCAGAACACAATTTTTAGCTTTCACAGCTATTCATGCCGCATCTAGTGAACCGAGAGATTTGGCTGGTACTTTATGTACTGAGGAAGATTATAGGCTAATTATTACAAGGGTACTCGTGAGACAGGGGTACAAGTTAATATGTAAATTGGGTTATAATTCATTTATTCGTAGTCCGTACGCGTAGTTTTGTAGTATGTGTTTTACAGATTATTCTGTAGTTTTCATATGTTCTGTTGTTAAGAAATTAAAGAGAAAACGACACTTAGTAGATAACTAGTGACCAAATATCTTGAAATCCGGAATGTAGAGTAAAATTTAAGTACAAAAGTAATCTTTAACTGGTATTCAGTCTTTGTTATAAATTCTAACCATAATTTAATTCCTAAATTTATTCCAACCCTTATTACTATTTACTACTGTATACACGATTTAATATATATTGTAAAAGAAAGTCGTGTTGGTTACATTATTTATAACTCAAAAATGGCTTATTAATGGCCGATTATACTTCAAATTCATGGGAAGGTAGCTTAGGACCAGGAAAATGACATAGAATACTTTATATCTAATTTGACTACGAGGAAACTACGAAGAACAACAATTTATTTTTTTCCTATACAACTGAACTGAACGGGTGGAGCGAAGTTTGTCGGAACAGCTAGTAGGCATATATATAAAACAAAGTCGTGTTAGTGACATTATCTACAATTATGTCTATATAATTTAAAAACGGATGAACCGATTTGGCTGAAAATTGAAAGCGATGTAGCTTAAAACCAGGTGACTGACATAGGATACATTTTATCCCGTTCATTTTTTAGGAAAACATTTTGTTTTTTTCCATACGAACGGAACAGGTGGAACGAAATTCGCCGGAGCAGCTTATTTATATAAAAATCCCCATTTCGCGTGGTCATAATATTACTCCTGAACGTGTATGGACCGATTTTGCTATTTCTTTTTTTGTTCTGTTATTTATAGCCAGGAGAAGGTTATTAAAAAGGATAAGTTATAGGGAAAATGGGAAAAATAGTGCGGTAACCCATACAAATTGTTAGTAGCTGTTAATGTCAAGTGACACAAATTGCATCGGGTCGGCTAGTACTGGACAAAAATCTGCAATTACTAGGCATCTTCACGCCCATAACCAAGGCACCCATGACTAGCCGAACACACTAAGTCCCACAATGTGATAGGTGGAAAGCCTATAGCCAACCAGGCACACTTCCTATCCCGAGCAACATTTTTTTTAATTAGAACATTGGAAAAACCCAATTTTCTTTTTGTTGCCCGGGATTCGAACCTGGGACCTCATGCAGTCAAGTCCAACAACTGAACCGCTAGACCACATACAGGTGCTCATACGAAATGTAATTTCATGACGTTTATGGGTGTGCTATTCACACTTTTACCTGTCTTGGGATAAAAATGATATTTTATTACGACTTTTATTCTGTACAAATCTTCAAGTACGTTTTATGATTTCGAAATGGCGGCCGGTTTTACGGTTTGCTGACCACATCGATATTTCGTCGGCTAATGGCATTGGATTTACATTGTAGCTTGCCATTAGGTACCGTTTGGACCGAGTTCATCCGTTAATGGTAGCATTAAGGAGTCAAAAAACTTGACAAATGGAACGAGCCTCACCGTTATCTGCCCCGGTCAGACATATTCGTGTGTGTCATTACATATACATTTCAAATTTAAGCTTATTCTCCAAGAGAGGTTGTTGTTCTGCTATAACTGAACTTGCTTTAGCTATATGTAGTGTGAATAAATTTCATTCTTGTAAATCACTTTGAAAAAAAAAAACATGTTCACGCCCATATCGCCGAAGGTGTAGGCAGAGGCACAACCAGGGCACTCAAGACTAGCCGAAGACACTAAGTTCGACATTGTGGTGGGTGGCAAACCTATCGCCAACCGGGCACATATCCAATTCCGAGCAACATTTTTTTTAATGAGAACCTTTTTTGTTGCCCGACCCGGGATTCAAACCCGGGTCCTCATGAGGTCACTTTTGCCACCACCACTTTTTAAATCCTAAAAAAAATTACCTTTACCTTGCTTAATTGGCTTGGCTGTATGTGTATTCGTAAAAAACATCATTTCTTTCTAAAAAATGCTGAAATTTGTTTGGAAACTGTGACTGACACGGGAATATTCTGAAGTGTGAGCACCAAAAGTTTTATTACTACAACATTTTTTTATTATTTTGTTGTTACTATCGCTATTTTCTAAGTATTTTTTTTATCACAAATACAATACACTAGGAACTCTTTTTACATTACAGATAAGTTGGTCGTAGTGTATACAATTATAACTTATTAAGGAAGAAAGAAAGAGAATGTTTATTGACAGACTAAAAGTTACCACACATTATTAACAAAAACCAACTAGAAATCTAACAACCCCAAACATAAGCAACTTAAATAAAAGTCAAAAATGTGATAAAAGATATAGAAAAAGAGTGTTAGGAGTTCGCCAAGGAAATTTATTTAATTGAATTATGTAAACACTGCCTGTTTGCCTGAAAATAAACTATGTATACTATCTTTATCATTAATCAGACCCTGAGATCTAATGCTTAAACATTAGAAGCAATCAGATTTAAAACTAGGATGATGATAATAGTTTATTCGTGTATAGTAGAACATATATTTTGTTAGATGATTACTTTATCCAATAGCAACTCACCAACAGCTAACATTTAACTATACTAGATCGTGTTGCCTGCATAATTTAATTTACGAAATATAGCTAGGGTTGCCAAAATGTTATTATAAATAGTAGATTAGATGTATGTATAATTTTGGTAGCAATGTTTAGCTTATTGTTGCAAAATTAATTTGCTATCTTCGGCGAAAACCCTAATAAAAGAGAACGTAAATTAAAAATAGGTGAATTATTTGGGTGTTGATTAAACGCAAAATCGATTTAAGGAATTCAAACCTGGTATGAACTTAAATGGTTCCCTTATCGTTGTTACTGAAACTTTTATTTATCATGTACCTTTAATATTTACTATGTTAAAAAATATAATTAAAGCCTAAGAGTGAGACATTACAATTAGTTAATAATCCCTATGCAATAAAAATGAAGTCCTACAAATTAGATTAGCATCTTTTAGTTAATTTATAAACTACTAAAAAGGGCAAACGGCACCGATTACTTTAATTAATTTTCAGCTTTTGAAATCTAGCTCCTTTTAAACAATTATTTATACTAGTTGACTATATATTGTACTAGTTGCGGCGTTGCCGGCGTGTTTAATGGTCCTACAGGAACATTTTTCGAGATAAAAACTATCTATATTTTAATCCAAGTTATCCTCTATGTGTGTAGCAAATTTCATGAAAATCGGTCCGGTAGTTTCTGCATGAAGGAGTTTATATAATATTTATATACAAACAGATATACAAACTTTCGCATTTATGATATTAATAGGATAGGATTTTGTTTTATTACAATAAAATATCAATTTATTAACTGTTGTGTAACATATACCTTTTTACAAATACGTAAATCTTGTAAAATATCTCATTGATAGATTATACTCTTAGATTTTAGTTTGCAAGTTCAGACCTAGAAATTAAAAAAAAAGAAATTTTATTCCTGTGCAAATCCTGGGATTTGGCAACCCTAAGTATAGCTTATATGTTCGAAATCACCTGAATAATACTAAACCGTTGTTAGTGACCCACATACAAGCTCAGACAGCTGCGATTTAGAGATT
Organism: Calephelis virginiensis; assembly: GCA_002245475.1. NCBI lineage: Eukaryota > Metazoa > Arthropoda > Insecta > Lepidoptera > Riodinidae > Calephelis > Calephelis virginiensis. The sequence continues at coordinate 103,167 of NJDC01009310.1, forward strand.
CAGCTAGATCATAAAATGTTTATGATCCAAGGGAACATGCAATTGCAATAAACCTTAAATAGAACACAACCTTAATCTTCTGAGTACACACCCTGGTGTTCAAGGTCAAGTTGGATTATTTTCATTTGTTGGTTCGTGTCGAGTGACCATCTCATTAACACTAATTTGAATAAAAGGAGGATCATATAAATACTATTACTAGTCTGTCGTTGTCTGTCTATCTGTCTGTTGTTGCTTTAAGGCTTAACCGCTGAACAGATTTTGATGAATTTTGTTACGCACATAGCTAAAGATACGGGTTTAATCAAAGACCATTTTAAAAAAATCTTTCCCTAAATGACTTATGAAACCTTTGCTGTGTTGGTTATTTTAACAAGAAGATTCTTATGAAGAGAAAAACCGGGTAAACCGCAGGGAAAAACATTTTTTTTTCATACAAACTGTTAGTAGCTGTTAATGTCAAGCAATAAGTAGTTCGCCGGGTCGGCTGGTCTACATATAAAAAGGATTGACAGA
>NJDC01009310.1:103895-125959 GCA_002245475.1 Calephelis virginiensis
AATAACATTACTAGTCTGTCTGTTGTCTGTCCATCTGTCTGTTGTTGCTTTAAGGCTTAACCGCTGAACAGATTTTGATGAATTTTGTTACGCACATAGCTAAAGAAATATTTAATCAAAGACCATTTTAAAAAAATCTATCCCTAAATGACTTATGAAACCTTTGCTGTGTTGGTTATTTTATCAAGAAGATTCTTATGAAGAGAAAAACCGGGTAAACCGCAGGGAAAAACAATACAATTTTTTTTCATACAAACTGTTAGTAGCTGTTAATGTCAAGCAATACGTAGTTCGCCGGGTCGGCTGGTCTACATATAAAAATGAATCCCCATTTCGCATGGTATCATCATGACATCAGGTAAGACGGTGGATCCTTATCCGGGCAAGTTGCTGAGCAGCATTCTACTATCAGTAGTCCTGTTGGTAATGACCCGTGTAACATATGCTCGCCTCTTACGAGCTGCCTGGCAGAGAAGGCAGATTGTCTATTTTATACAGAGGACCAAGACCAAGGGTTTTACTATAAACTCTTACAACAATATTATATTAATTATACTAATTGTCATCGAAGAAAGAGAACGTTATAACGTATGAATATTGTTTTTAGAAGTTGCCATTTAGTAACATGAAAATATCACTGCTTTGTGCGTTCAGGGTAGGGCCCCACCACGAGGAAACATACAATGTTCTCCGCTGTGTTGCCACGTAAAAAATATGAACCTTCCTTGCGTTAGCCTCTGTGTTAGCAGCAGTAGCAGTTCAGTTGTTGGACTTGACTTCATGAGGTTCCGGGTCCGGGGCAACAAAACAAAAATTTGTATCATCAATTTCCTAATAAAAATGTAGCCCGGGATTGGATATGCACCCGGTTGGTGATAGGTTTGCGACTTTTCACATAGTGGGACTAAGTGTCTTCGGCTAGTCGTGGGTGTCCTGGATATACCTTTGCCTTCCACTTCCATGATATGAGCTAGAAGATACTTTACTTTACGTTTTTTGCGTTTTACAATCAGGTAAAATGTACTATTAAAGAAGGCAAACTAAGAAGATATGTTAGATATGGTTTCTATCTACAAGTACACTTTTAGTAGGGGAGCCCGCGATGCTAAATATGTAGTAACTCCAGCGTCATGGGGACCCAATGGATTTTGTCGATTAAATAGTGGTCACGTTAAGTTTTTCTTTTTGGCGGTGCATTGAGCGTCTAAAAGCTAAAACAACAATTACAGTCACTTGATCATAGGCGAGCTCATCAAATATGATTAGTGTATATGCTTGACATGTCTCCGTTGGCAGAAGTATGTCAATCAGGCAGTTATCCGAAGTGGATGATGAATATAGATAGATAGATGACTTGGTTTTTGTTTCTGACCCTCCTACTCTCGTACGTCTTCTTCAAATCAGCAAATTTAAACATGCACTTATTAGCTTGCAACATACCATATTTGTCATATTTTAATCTGACACGCTAGAGTATATTTTCAATCCAAAAAAAAAAGAGTGTGTGTACTCATGTACGCACGTAAGAAGTTATACTTCTTACGTGCGTACAATCCAAAAATACCAAGGTTCGCAACTAACTTCAGGGTGTTGCTTTTTTCTGTCGGTAGCAACTAACTTCAGACTGTCACATTTATCTGTCGGTGTGCGCGCGCATCGTAAAAATTCACTCTCATCATTTTTCCCAATCGCGCCAAAAGAAGTATAGCTTCAAAAGACATAGTTTCACCTGCGCACCAGGAGGTGTTTAACAATGGCACAAAGTATCTTCTATACCTTAATCTGACGCGCATGAGTTACTACAAAAAATCCCTCTTCGCCTATCTTCCTACCATATGTAATAAAGAGTCGAAACATTTACCGTTTCTAATTAATACGTGTATTCAAAACCTACTCGGTACGTCGGAGTCGCTGAAGCATTCCTCTTGAGGTTAAAGAACTCGTCGAACCGCCGAACCAACAGTCCGTTTGCGAACGGCATAATATTTATTCACCGTTTTGATTCCACTGTCGAAACATCTCGTGTCTCGTATGTTCGAGATGAAATTAGATACTGTTTAAACGATTTTGACAGAATTTACTGGTTTTTTTCTGCGATAGCAAACAAGCAAACGGCTCTCCTGATCGTAAGAAGGGTGGTAATGCTGATGATGATGTTGAAGGTGTGTTGCTGTCTTATGATGAAGGTTTTTGATCAAATACTATGCAAGTCTACCAGCTATCATATCCTCCAAACCGGAAAATGACACTGTCATGGCAGCAGGAATAAGTGCGGCGGTGGAACCCTTCTCAGACAGGTTGTTGCACGGATCCAGTGGTCTTTTTAGTAATGACACATTAAACCTTTGCTCGTCTCTTACGAGCTGCCTGGTAGGAAGGTAGATGGTCTATTCTACTCAGGAGACCCGAACCAACATATTTTTTTTTCAGAAGATAGCAAATGATTCCGAGATGATTTTTATTTTATTTTATTTATTTTAGAGATTTTATCAACATAAATTTATGCTTGAACTAAAACTTTCAGCCTTGTTAAGCATAACTCAAAAACCTTTTGTTGGATCATGACAAAAGTACATAATATAAAAAAAAAAAGTATCTTCACGCCTATATCCCCGAAGAGGTAGGCAGAGGCACAATCAAGGCACCCACGACTAGCCGAAGACACTAAGTCCCACAATGTGATAGGTGACAAGCCTATCGCCAACCGGGCACATTTCCAATCCCGACCAACATTTTTTTTTATTAGAAAATTGGAAAAATCCAATTTTCTTTTTGTTGGCCGACCCGGGATTCGAACCCGGGACCTCAGGCAGTCAAGTCCAACACTCGGACCGCTAGACCACAGAGGCATAATATGTACTTTACATACTCCTCAGAATCGGGTTTTTTATGCGTAATCACTACATAGTATAAAACGATGTCGCTTTCTCTGTCGCTATGTCCCTTTGTATGCTAAAACCTTTAAAACTACGCAGCGGATCTTGATGCGGTTTTTTAATACATCAAGTGATTGACGAGGACCGTCCTCTAAATGTATATTTTATACCTGTGCAAAGCCGGTCGGGCCGCTTGTTATGTAACAAAAACACAAGAAAACATGCAGTAAAATTGAGAACCGTCTTCCCTTTTGGAGTCTAATACAAATTGTAAAATATACGAGTCTCCAATGTTGTTCTTGTCTTGTCTCTCTAATTGGCTCGGTTAATTAGACTACCTTCTTTGTCATCATCATCATATCCTTAACCTCGGTTGCTTTTCGCCTTCTAGTACGGGGATCCAGAGTTTCTATTTGTTACTTATGAACTTTGCAAGCTATTTGGCATATTTGTCCGTCACTACACATGACTTATATTCCACGATGTAAACAAGATATAAGGGTGTCAGCGTTTCTGGAGCACCCTTGTTATGGCGTTTAGACATTTGTTTGTTTGTTGTAGCTGCCAATACATACTCTAAAAATATGTTTATGGCTAAATATTCAAAAGCATTTTTTCTTTTTCTAGCAACCACCTGTGCTTCAGCAGTTCATCCCACAAACTGCCCCAACACAGGAAATGGAACAGCCTGAAGTAAGTTATGGATGAAAATATTTATTATCTACATTAAACAATATTAAGTACAGATATCATCATCGTGAAGATATCGATAATTTTCGTATTTCAATAAAAAAATATTTTAAAGTTTCATTATAGGAATCTATAAAATTTTGATCACGATTTCGATTTATCCTGTTATTAAATTACTAATGTAATCCAAATATCACCTCTGTGGACTAGCGGTCCGTTGTCGGACTTGACTTCTTGAGGTTCTGGGTTCGAACCCTGGGTAGGGTTACAAAAAAAGTAAAAATGTGTATTTTCAAACTACACTAATTTTATAAAGCTGAAGACTTTGTTTCTTAGTTAGTTAGCTTAAATACGCTAATCCGAGGAACTATTGGTCTGATTTGAAAAATTCTTTCAGTGGCAGGTAGCCCATTTATCGAGAAAGGCTATGGACTATATATGTCACTACGCTAAGATCATACGCTCGCTAATAGGAGCGGAGCATCAATTTAGAATGTTCCAAAATCGGGGGATTTATTCCTATTAAAATTAACAAACTGTTAGAGGCTCTTAATGTCAATCGACACGAAGTTCGCCGGGTCAGCTAGTTTTCTAATAAAAATGACGATGGCCGGGATTATATGGCCCGGTTGGCGATAGGTTTGCCAAATATCACATTGTGGGATTTAGAGTCTTCGGCTAGTAGTGGATGGTTGTGCCTCGTGGTTTTCGGAGATATGGGCGTGAAGATTTTTTTTTGTAATAAGTAAGTGTTCTGAACTAACAAAGATAATATTTTTGTAGGTCGACTCTATGTTTTTTGTTCGACATGTGATTTTGTCTTACATTTTTTTTTGTTGTAGCATCCGTAATATGACCTCTATTATTACCGATAACCAGATTTATTTTTCGATTAGGAAAGGATAATTGTGCAATGTGATTAACATTGAACTTATTACCTTATTTCATGAACGGAATACTAAATTTATTCGTTCCACTAAGTTATGTATAAGTTACATAATCTTATTTCTCATACAATTTTGCCTTTGTTTTCAAGGTTTTACCCGAAACCTTATATTATCTGTGGGTGTATTTATTTAATAGGTACTTGTAAATTAACATTTAATTATTTATATGGAAATAAACACTTCAAACACTTACATGAATTTCATTCATGGATATGTATTATTATAGTAGTTTATACATACATATTTGTGTTTGCATGTGTAATATTAATAATATACATAATAAATTACATAATTAACAATATAACATTACTTATTAAATGAAAATGTATTTTTATTCATATTATGTTGTGTTTTTTTATTTAATTTTCGCTTAAATTATGTCTAATAAATTGTAATATCTACACGCCAAGTCCCTAAGCGAGTACGGCAGAGAGTACAAGTCTTATGATTTCTATAGAACAGCCTACTACCCTCCACATCTATTACTTATTTCATACTAAATATCGGTTTCGAAGACTTGATATCACCCTCGTATACTACCCGAGCTATTTCGTCACAGAATATCAACATTGGGTACTTACAGCCATCCACATTCGCATTGTATATCTGCTATTATTTCCATCAGCTATTATTTCCATATGACCGAACCAACTGGACGAACAGTGTAAATTAACATTGTTAATGATGTGTTAAATTTTAAAATATTAAAAAAAATAAACTTCTATAAAACCTGTAAAAAATAAGGGACCACTTCGGAATGATGACCTACCTTTTGCAAAAAGAATTATTAAAATCGGTTCATTATTAGCCGAGTAATAGCGTAAGAAAAATACAAAAACACACAGTCAAATTGAGAATCTTTCCTTATTTAAAGTCGGTTAAAGACAAATCGAAATCGGTTCATCTCTTGAGGAGCTATGATGTCGTACTCAGATAATACAGAGATATTTTAAGCTTACAACAACCCATTTTAACCCCCTTTATTTCAAAGGGGGTTAAAATGTAAAATAGTAAATGAAGTAGAAAAAGTACATTCTTCAATCCGAGTACATTGTCAAATAAACATTGCTATATCATAGAAATATATTTACAGATGTAATGTAAAAATATGCATAGGAAATTGCTTGATGAAGACATTATAGACAGTATTTTTATTAATAAGTAACGTTACTAAAATATGTGGATAGCTGATCTTGAGAAACAAGTAAAGAAACTGTTTTATTATCGTATTGTTAGAAATTATTTAGGAGTAAAAAGAATATTACTTAAGGCTCAGTGGGGCGTCGCGTCGGCGTCGGACGACGGTATTTGGTCTTAAATCCAACTGCTTTGTTATCTATTGATATGAATAATGAAATAAGAAGCGCTTGTTATAAAAAAAATACATGTAAGCTAGTCTACGGATTAATAGGTGATTCTTATTTTAATAATTAAAAAATCCAAGCAGCACTCTCTTGCTTAATGTTTCTTGTTTTAAACCACCTACGAAAAACGAGGGGTGTTATAAGTTTGACATGTCTGTATGTGGCATCATAACTATTGAATCGATGTAGCGATTTCGATGCGGTTTTTTAAAAGACGACATGATCGAGATAGTTCTTAACTGTATTACATATTATAGATTTTGCCGGGGCTCATTAAATTCTTTTAATTTTAGGGTTATATTGTAAGCCTCAAGACAGTGTTGGTCTTTATCATTAAATAACTAGCTATTCTTACAATTTTCCTTTCGTCCAACATTGCCTATTGATAGAAAGTATCTTCACCCCATATCCCCGAAGAGGTAGGCAGAGGTACAACCAAGGCACCCACGACTAGCCGAAGACTAAGTCCCACAATGTGATAGGTGGCAAGCCTATCGCCAACCGGGCACATTTCCAATCCCAACCAACATTTTTTTATTAGAAAATTGGAAAAATCCAATTTTTGGATCCAATTGGAAAAATTCGAACCTGAGACCTCATGCAGTCAAGTCCAACACCCGGACCGCTAGACCACAGAGGCGATATTGATAACAGTATGTATAGGAAAAATAATAGTATCTATTGCTTTCTTCGCAGTTTTTTAAATTTTTCTTACCTCTTGAAGCTACCCTGAAGTTATAAGAATATTTTAAAACCGATATTAAACTAATCCGTCGGGGTATTTTCGAATATTATGGAGAAAAATGAATAGCATTTCAGAAAATTTGAAATGAAACTGGGAAATCGTAAAATTGATTTTTAACATAGAGAAGGGAATTAGCGGGACCAAGAGAAAAGTGGGACGCAGTTTTTAATTATAAAAGTTCATATACACGTGAGTCAAATTAGTAACGTTTGGTGGCATTTGGTATAACTTTGAAGTGAAGTTCTGTTGAAGTGTACAAGTAAAGAAATTAGCGTATCGCGTATTACCTCGATACCGCTAAATTTCACTTCAGGAGGTTGCGTAAGGTTGCTTCAGCTTTACCTAACATCCTGACATAACTTACTATAACGATTTTAGACTCTTTTGTGTCACTAAAGCCCGATTTTACGAAATCGGATGATGACTTGACCCACATTTATTCAGCTTCAAGGTGGCAGATGTTTGCGCTCTTTCTAAAAACGTAAACACCAAAAGAAGAAATATTCTTTTTTTAAATTATTTGAATGATTGTCACGTTCGTAACCTCTGGGTATTCAAGTTCATGGTTCATTAGTTCCTAGCGTGGTTCTTGAGTTGAATTTAAGCTGATTTATTCATACTCAGACTTTGAGTCCGCTGAATTTAAAGCTAGAAAGGAGAAAATTCTCTTAGTCTCTTGAGAACTTAGACCGTATTGCTTTAATAAATTCCAAGAAAGCAACTCGCGTTTTCTCTTCGACTTAAAAAATCTATGTTAATCCGTACTACGATAATACTAATAATAAATGCGAATATCTGTCTGTTATGCTTTCACGTATAAACAGCTGGACTGATTTTGCTGATATTTAACAAGGATATAGGTAAAGATTATAGTTCCAGCAGATACTACTTTTTAGGGTTCCGTACCTAAACGCAAGTAAAGTAGAACCATCATAGGATCTCTTTGTTGTCTATCCGTCTGACAAGGTCCCCTTTTTCTCTTCTTGAACTACGTGCATATTGAAACTTACCTTCAGGAGAGCTATCTTGTCTTCTTAGATGCCGCGGGCAATGTCTAGTTATACATATTGGAAAAAATCTACAGTCTTAGTTAACGTATGGTTATTTTGGATCGTAGGTACAAAAGATGCAAATGGATGGACGTCACATGAGCATTCCATGGGACCTCACACCCGAAGACTTCCACATTATCCACCGCACCGCCCAGGACGTGATTAACAACCAGCGCCGCGACCAGCAGATGGACAACGACATGCAAGAGGTACGAATGGTATGACTGATTGTTCTGGTTCGATTCCTGACGGGAACAGCCATTGGGTGATGAATATTTAGATGTCTGTATTTCGGGGTCAGGACGTTTATAAAATATATATGTATTATCGTAACTATTTAGATATTTCAATGTTTTAATTCAATGTATTAATTCAATACGCTAGCACTGTTTTACTTTATACATTAAAAAAAACATGATGTACCTAATAATATTAGTCAACCAGTTTCGCTTTTACATCATCTTTTTTTACATTATCAACTTTAAGAATTTAATATTCATTTACAGAACAACGTTTGTCGGGTCAGATAGTAATCATTAAAAACTTGTAGAATTTTATACCAATTGTAGGAGAAGTTCTAAAACTTGATTTAAAAAAATACAAGTAAGAAAAGGAAATATCGTAAAAATAAAAATGGTCTCGTTTAAAATATGTAGGTTTTTTCTCAGTAATACAAGTCCCTTTTTGCAGAGTCTGTAACGAATAAAAATGATTTAAGCTTCTCGCTTTTGCGCAGGCCATGGAAAATGCAAATTATGGAATACTAAATGAAAAGAAACATCTGTTTTCTTGTTTGATTGGTATAATTTGTGCTAAATTCCGCAACTAGAACAGTTATGTACATAACTTAGTGTGAAAAAGGAAAAAGTTCATGAACTTTACTGACAGTGTAATTCTACCTTTAGAAATTCAAATTGTGATTCCTAATTTGAATTATATTCAAATACCTGTATATAATAATATGTTTGTATTACTCAGAGAAGAATATAGGCAGTTTATATCACGACTTTTGGTGATGAAAAAATCATAACTATAAAATAAAAATATGTTGCTAAGAACCATCTTGCTCATGTCAGCTTTTAATCAGAAGTCTCTGCTTCGAAATCGGTCATTCGTTTAAGAGTTATGATGCCATACACAGTCACACAGACAAACACACATATAGACACACACATACACGTACACAAAACTTACATAATAGCAAAAAGGCTACATGCGATGTAGCTAAGTATCTCGATCACTTCAGCTTTCAGAATAATCCGCTTTGAAATCGTTTCATCTGTTTAAAAATTGTAACGCCCCAGACACAACACTTCCACGCACACACACAAACAAACTCACAGACACTGCGATTTTATAACACTACTCGTTTTCTATCCGAGGCTCAGAAGCAAAAAGTATTAAAAAAAAAGTATGTCAAAAGTATTTGTGTTCTGTGTTTAAAAAAATAAATCTAGTTTAACTCTGTGGTGTCATGTTTAAGTAAAGTGAGATTTTCCGCTGATATTTTCGGTTTTCAAAGATCATTTTACAGCACACGATAATCGTTTGGAAGCCTTTAAGCCCGGAGATTTACCCTCGTACAAAATTTATGGTTCATTAATAAACGTAAAAACAGTGTTATTTTACGTCTGTATATGTGCGCGAATTCAAACAAAGAATAGGCGGAGTTAAGTCATAAAATAATCTTACCTTTTCTTTCTGTCTTCTTGTACATTTGTAACCCCATATCATATAAACAATTTAGGTGGTCTACTAACATGTTGGTAGTAGTGATGGGAAACGATATTATCTACTTGGTATCATCGTCGTCTTTTTTGAAATGACTCGTTCGTGTTTGAAACTTTTGTTTCCGAAGGGTAAGAAATTGAAACCCTGATCTCCCGACCGTGATAGACCAAATATATCTTTGGTTTTTTTTTACAAGAAAAACAATGAGAAATAAAAACATTTTAAGATATATTCGAATTTTAGTATTTTTTTTATGTGATAATACAGTGGCTAGCGTATAGCCTGACGGTAGGAGATAAACGTGGCATATATACACCATAGATGTTGTAGGTGCGTGTGTCGTCTTTTAGCTGAGGGTTTCATCCAAATTTGTGCAAGCTCACAAACTACCCAAAGGCGGTGGATCCCTAGCCGGACGATATGCATCGTGGCACTGTACCACCAGTAGTAAAAACACTTCATGTACATTTCCAGGTGAAAACCATCGTGAACACACTAACAGCGGCTGCGGAAGCAGAAGAGCGCGCTGCAGAAGAGCGTGCAGCAGAAGAACGCGCTGCTGCTGAGGAACGCGGGGCAGATGAGCGACGCGACCCCGAGAGCGATGACGTGCAGCAACCGCGTGTGCCGCGCACACTGCTTCTGCCGCAAAACATGGCTGCAGATGAAAGGCCACACTGTAAGTACACACTTTAATAATTTAGCCGTAGTAAAATTGCAAAAAAATGAATTCCATTTCAATAATTCCACCATGTACCATTAGTAAAAATTAAGTATCGACCTCCATTTCATATCCCATCATCATGTACGCTCTATCAAATAAAACGAGATCTCTTTAAATCGATTCAGAAATTATGGATAAATCGGTATAACCACTCCTTGTTTCGAAGTCTGTTAGAAAGTACCCCCAAACTACAATTAAAGCTACCATGTATACTGTACTAGCTGCTACCTGCGGCTTCGCCCGCGTTTTCACAGAAACCCGGTGTGCGATCGGGATTAAAAATAGTCTATATGTTAAATCAGGTCACAATCTATCTGTCTTCCAAATTTCAGACAAATCCGTTCAGCCATTCGAGCGTGAAAGAGTAACAAACATCCATACATACATACTTACAAACTTTCGCATTTATAATATTAATAGGATGTAATATAATACGTAAAGAGCGTTGGTAGAGTTGCCCGGATGACATTACTGCCGTATCTTACATTGTCAACATCACGTTAGCGTTTGCCATTATTGTGTTCCGGTTGGATTGGCTAAATGCCAGACCAAGGTTGATTATGGACTTGTGACATCTTTAGTGTTTATACGCGACGAATAGTTTTACGAACAACAGTGACTTATAGATAATATGTATGAAGTGCTTGGTAGTCCTTTGGCATGACGATTGTGCAAGTTGACCAGATACGCTAACATCTGGACCGGAACAATAATTATGGCGGCAGAAATAAGTAAGGCTGTAGATCCTTGCCCGCGCAAGTTGCTGCACAGTACTTACTCTATTACAAATGGTCTTTGAGAAAATGATCCATGTAACCTATGCGCATCTCTACTTGCCGCCTGGCAGGGAAACGGTCTATTTGATATAGGGTCCAACACAAAGAACGAACGAGGAACGAACAAAAGGAGATAAAATCCACTAGTTAAAATCTTCGATCTAGGTTTTTAGACTATATATATGCTTTAAGTTTCGTTACTTGTACATTTTTTTTTCATTTTTATTTATTTGTTTTACAGACATGCAACCGCGCTCAGTACGCAGCGTAGACGCGTTGGTGAACAACCAGAAGCGTGTCAAACGCTGTGCATGCAGCTGCGGCTAGACAATCGCAGCGCAGACGTGTCGTCCGCTATACGCTGCGACAATCCGTCCATCTCATAATCCTGTTACATCTTCATATTAACTATGAATATGGTTAGGCTAGTTTAGAAAGTGTAGCATTTCTTGGAGGATACAATTTAAGAAAAATGTATTTTTTTAACTTCTTCTCAATTGAAAATTTTTGTTTTCAAATGCAAGTAGAAAATAGAGTTTCGTTTATTGTTTTTGTATTTAGTACGAAATCAAGTAGATGTATATTTTTGGGTTTAAATACAAAGAGCTGGAAAGAAGGGACGTTAGTATCTCCTAATCCCCCGAATATAAGTTGAACTATCTTATTAGTCTAGCCATATTCTTTGTTTCCTAAAACAAATGTAATTTTAAATCCAGATTTGTGATAATTTTATTAAATATTATAACTTGTTTGTATTATCATTTTTCATTTTTACAATGCATTTAACAATGGGAGAAAACAATTTTGCTGTTAAAATAAAAAAAAATACTATACTGTGAAATAAAATCCTAACAGTTTTTTTATTTTGTAATTTCTATTTTCAAATCGTTTTTAGTCAATGTATTTTTTTAATTTGTAAAATTTGGAGTTTTTCTGCATACCGTTAAATAAGTTTTATCCCATCTTTGTGTACAAACTATTACTACTATATTATTCCATCATAAGAATATTATATATCATTAGCTAGAGTTTTATGACCTACACCTTGTGATCCTAAATTAAATTTTACTAGTTTTAATCGTTTTAGTTTTTGTTCCATAAACCATAGACCCGAAATAGTTTTTTATTTGAATCCATGTAAAATAATAATAAAATTTTTGAGGTATGCGATGGCGGTAATTGTGTTTTGCACTTATTAAACTATTTTGAGTTAACGCTACCTTTCAACAATAGCATTAGATTAGAAAGAGACAAAACAGCTTTTTTTAGTTTTACTTGTAGTTGTAGTTGCATTCGCCGTAAGTCAAGTTGAAATTTGCATCAACTAAACTGATTTAACAAAAGCGTGCTTAAAATTCAAAATTAGTCATTAGTCGTCAAAAAAAGTTACGTCAAAATAGCGGCCTCCCTACTCAAGCTTATTTAGTGAAACTTGGCGGGAACGAAGAAATACACGATACACTAATTTCTTCATAATTACTTCACTTGGTCACTTGAACCTAACAAAATTTTACAAAATGCCACCAAATTTGACAAATTTTATTCAAAATATGGCATAATCAGAGAAAAAATACGACCACTATTTCTCGCGAAGGCACCAAAACATCAGTCAGATTAATTTGTGAATGACATTTCTACAGATTTGTAATCTGTTAAATTTGGTCTCTTACATTAGTTTCATGAAAATTCGATAAGTAATTTCTGAACTAGAGAAAAGCTAAATAAATCTACGGACATGTTATACAAATTGAATCCAACTCCAAACTAAACAAGTCAAATGCTTGTGTTATGGGTTTATGACAATAATACATAGGAATACTTAAATGTCACCCGCATAAAATATCACCCTGACTCAGAAATACAGAAATCTAAATGTTGATTTCACAAAAGTCTGCTTCAGTCCAAAATAAAAACTGAGCTTCGCAGTTGGTCGATTGATTTAGACACATACGCTGACCCCTCAAGTTTAGAGTACATGCCTAATTCCACAGGCTGCCAACCAACCACCATCAACGAGGAGGTCAAGAATATGTTACAATATTATTCTTTTTATAAGTATAAAATCTCTGTAGTCGAGCGGTCCGGTTCGATTCCCAGGTCGGGCAACTTTAAAAACTAGAAAATTTGCATTTTCCATTTTCTAATAATGATAACGTTGCCCGGGATTGGATATGAGCCCGGTTGGCGATGGGGTTGCCACCTATCACATTATGGGACTTAGTGTCTTCGGTAAGTCGTGCTCTGGTTGTGCCTCTGCCTACCTCTTCGCAGATATGGAAGCCAAGATACTTTACTTTTTACTTTTAAGTATAAATACGTAACAGCTGCTTCAGATATTTCTTTTTACCAGGTTGACCAGATTTTTTTTGTGTGGAACTCTCAATTTGAGTATTTCTCATTTGAAAAGATTGCGATGCAACTTCATTTAGCTGGAACTATATAACCGCAGCCTATAAAAAAAATACCACCGGATCGGAACGCGGCCTCACACTGAGAAGATCCGGCAAGAAACTCAGCGGGCTTGACTTTTTTCTTATTTTAAAATATGTTTACAATAATTAATGTAATGATACATTTTTTTCTATTATCATTTATTCCAGTAACATAACAGGTATATACCCAAGGCGTTACAAGCTTAATAATTATTATAAACAATAATATTCTTATTTAAAAACTAACAGTTCTAACTGAGATATTTTATTGCGTTAGATTTGAATGACGCTAAACTATTCACAAATATATCGACTTCTAGTATCTGAGTTAGCATGCCATTGAGTAGTGTGATGGCTACTAAATACCTACTAATACAATACCACACATGTAACACGAGGGAAGAAATAACCCAACCTTTTCTAGACTACAAGGGTTGTCTATTTTCCCATTTAATATTAAATTAATATGGACTACCAAATATAATTTCCGTCGCAATTCCAGCGTTAAGTAGTCTGTCATACCAGCCACATAAAGAAATGGGTACAAAAAAGGATAGTATCCATACTTCTTTTTAAATATAAATCAACAAAACTTACGCTTTACTCGTTCCAAAAGTAGCGAATATTTTTGTTCAAAAGGGTCCCACGCAATTGAATTATATTCTAAAATTGTATGTATGTATGCATTGTATAGTGCGATAGTAGAGCTTGGTAGATTAAAATTAAATGAAATTCTCATTACATAACCTAACATTTTGTTCGCTCTAGAGCAAATGTTGACAATATGATCTCGAAGTGTAATTTTTGAGCCAAAGGTCATTCCTAAATCTCGTATACTGGTTACACGAGTAAGTGAGGTCTGTGGTATTTTATAATCATACGTCAGCGACTGACGAGAGCGAGTAAAAGAGATAACTTTACATTTTTTCACATTAAACTCCAACTTATTACAAACACACTACTGCCTAACACTATCAATATTGGCCTGTAGTTTATCCGCATCATCGTTACAACTTACTTCCATATATAATTTAAGATCATCTGCAAACATAAGACATTTAGCAGAACATAGAACACTAGACAAATTGTTTATCATTATTAAAAATTGTGTAGGTCTTAACGTTGAACCCTGACTCACGTCAGACCTAGTATTATATAGTGGCGGCTTATAACTACGATGCTGAACATATTGTAATCTATCTTTCAAATAACTTGCAAAAAACCGAAGTAATTTTGGGATGTTTTGCTGCAAGAGAATGCAGCAAAACATCGTTATCTACTCTGTCAAATGCCTTCTGAATGTCAAAGTAAGCTTCATCAACCTGCATTCCAGAGTCCATGGCAGCAATAACGTAGTTAATAAAATTTATGTGACTTATTACAGTGGAACGCTTTGACATAAATCCATGCTGATTGTCATCAAAATATAAATTTATCTGCCTAGTTAAGTAACTACTTAATATAATTTCAAATAATTTACCGAAAACAGATAAAACGGCAATGGGTCCATAATTAGAAATATCGGATGAATTGCTCTGTTTAGGTATAGCTGTAACACGTGAGATCTTCCATAAGTTTGGGTAAATATTTGTAGCTAATGATAAATTAAACATAAATGTTAAGGGGTTAATAAAAACAGACACACAGTCTTTAACAATGTATGGCGGTATACCGTCTGGTCCAGCAGACGAACTCGATTTCAATTTTTTTGCTGCTAATATGAGATCTTTTTCGCTGACACTCTCTATTGACACAGACCTATTTGAATAACATAAATAGTGCGAAGATTTTTCGGCATCTTCAACACTCAACATTGGAGGCTCCTCCAAAAAAACGGAACTAAACTGTTTAGCAAAAGCGTTAACAGCAACTTGATGAAACAGTGTCTCACCCATATACTTATATACGTCATCTTAATACCTATTGTTGCGAATATCTTTAACATACTTCCAATAAGAATCAGGATTACACGATAATTCTTTTTTTATGCTATTAATATAAAAGCAATGTGCCTCTCTTATTCTATCTTTAACATAAGATCTATAAAATTTAAAAAGTTCTTAGTCAGACGGTCTTTTATAATGTTTGTAAAGTTTATGATAATAACGTTTATTTTTAATATTACCTATAATATCTGAAGTATACCAAGAAGGATATTTATAAAGCTTGCTTGTACTCACTTTTTTTACTGGAACATTTTTTTTTAAACAATCGTTAATTTTTGAATAAAATAATATCTCTCAGATCTCTCTCCGAAACCGAAACTTACAAATATCTTGGTATGCCAGAGGCTCTAGGTATACTGGATCGGGATGTTAAATAGCTGGTGATGGAACGTTTCTTTGGTCGCTTGACAAAAGTGTTGAAAAGCCTTTTGTCAGGGGGTAATAAGGTGCGCGCTTTCAACAGCTGGGTGATGCCTGTTTTATTATACACCTTTGGCATATTAAGATGGACTCAGAGTCCGTAAGCTATTGACAACATATCGCACGCATCATCCACGCTCATCAGTGATGAGATTGAATATTCCTCGGAAATGTGGAGGACGTGGCTTCCTTAATGCCAAAAACCTTCATAACCGTGAAGTATACAATCTTAGAGAATACTTCCTACACGTTGAGTGTGTAATGTATCGTGATGTAGTGTCAGTGGACAATGGACTGACTCCGCTATCCTTAGGTAAAGAGAACTGGCATAAACCGGTGGTACTTAGTACTCAGGATCGCTTGAATGTATGGAAGAGCAAAGAACTACATGGTCGATTTCATCAGGTACTTTATGGGCCTGATATTGATACACTAGCATCCGTATCTTGGTTACGATTCGGTGACCTCTTTGGTGAAACTGAAGGTTTTGCTTGTGTAATTACTGACGAGGTTGTCAGGACGAATAACTATCGGAAATACATCATAAGGGATGGCACAGTTGACATATGTCGAGCGTGCCATCGTCCTGGTGAGTCCATTAGACATATTACTTCCGGTTGTTCTCATCTTGCCAACGGCGAGTACTTGCACAGGCATAACCAAGTAGCCAAGATAATCCACCAGCAACTTGCTCTTCGATATGGACTTGTCGGTTTTGAAGTACCTTACTATAAGTATACACCGGAGCCAGTTCTTGAGAATAGCCATGCAAAGCTCTACTGGGACCGATCTATCATCACGGACAGGACTATTGTCGCCAATAAGCCTGACATCGTGCTGGTAGATCGGTTGGAGCGCCGGGCTTTTCTTGTTGATATCACAGTTTCATGTGACATTAACCTCGTGAAAGCTGAGAAGGAAAAATTGACAAAATACATAGACTTAGCGCACGAGGTTACTGACATGTGGGATATTGACACAACAATAATTGTCCCGATAGTCGTGTCAGTAAACGGTCTAATAGCGAAGACTCTCGAGCAACATCTTAAGAGACTCGCTCTACAACCCTGGGTTAAGGGCCGAATTCAGAAGGCAGCAATTTTGGGGACGGCACGCATTGTGCGGAGATTCCTCACTCTGTCGCCCTGACCACTGACGGTTTAGTTGTAAGACCACCGTTTTTGGTAACCTGTTTTTTATGTTTATATTTTTAATCTTTTTTTTATATTAAATGTATAGACGTAGAAAATAAGAGGCATTGAAAATAAATGATAATAATAATAATAATAATTATAAAGCCCATTTTATTTCCAATAACCTTGCAAAAAAAAACATTATTATTGCTTAAAAAAATTTATTTTTTCACTGTTTATATCTTTTTTCTTAAGTTTTTTTTATTATTATTAAACTAATTATTCTCTTCTATTATTGGAACCCCGCTCAGGGTATAGGCCTCCTCTAGCTTACTCCAAATTATTCTATTGTTTGCCTTAGTTCTCCAGTGTTTTCCTGCTATTGTGATTATATCATCTAGCCATTTGCTCTTTGGTCGACCTTTTTTCCTCTTTCCGACTGGGCCTTTCCACATTGTTATTTCCGATGTCCATCTATTGTCTTTGTATCTTGCTACGTGGCCTGCCCATCGCCATTTTTGTGTTTGAGCATGTTTAAGAATATCTATTAGCTTTGTCTTTGCTCGTATGTATTCGCTTCTTATCTTTGGGATTTTTCTTATTTTTAGTATGCTTCTTTCCATAGCTTTCTGGCATTTCACTAGTTTGGATTTTATTTTGGTGTTATATGTCCATGTTTGACATTCGTAGGTGATTGTTGGCAGAATGCACGTATCTGTATCGTATTACAATCTTTTTCAGATGGAGGGGGAAAGGGCCTTTAAGTATTTCTTTTAGACTCCAGAATTTCTTCCAACCAATATTTACTCGACGTTCTATCTCTTCTTCTACGTTATTTTTACTAAATGAGACTTGTTTGCCGAGGTAAATATAGCTTTTAACATATTCTAATGGCTTACCATAAACATTGATATTCGTGGTTTTGCTGTTCGTCATTAGCTTAGTTTTTTCTTCGTTCATTAGAAGCCCAACTATTTCACTTTTTTCTCTCAGTGTGTTTATCATTTCGTTGAGAATTTCACCTGATTCGGAAAATAGAATAATATCGTCAGCAAATCTCAAATGTGTTAATCTCTTACCATTGATACTAATTCCATGCGAACACCAGTTTAAGTTGTCAAAGATAAGCTGCAGTACCGCTATAAAGAGTTTTGGTGATAGAGGGTCTCCTTGTCGTACTCCTCAGTACTAATCAGTATATCCGTTCCTCTTGATTAGTTTGACTAGTTTGACGCTGCTTATACTTCCGTCATAGATATTTTTAGTACTCTAATATATTTTTCTTGAATGTGACATTTCTCCAAGGCTTTCCATATGGAATCATGAGAAATCGTGTCGAACGCCTTAGCATATAACTTAGTTTGTTGTATTCTTCATATTACCCTATGACTTGTTGAACAACATGCATGTGGTCCGTTGTGGAGAAGCTAGATCTGAAACCTGCTTGTTCAATCGGTTGGTGTATATCGATATTAGAAGCCAATCTGCTTTGTAGAATTGAGGTGAATATTTTGTACACACTGGAAAGAAGGCTGATTGGTCTGTAGTTTCCCACTTCTTTTGGGTCTCCTTTTTTATATAGCAAGATTATATCGGATTTTTTCCATTGTTCTGGTACCTGCCCGGTTTCCAGAACTTTATTAAATATATCTGTGAGGGGACGTGCTAGGAGGAGAGAACCAGTTTATTAAAGCCTCATTTTGTATATTATCAGGTCCTGGGCTTTTCTCACTTTTTAGCTTTTGGATGTGCTTGATAGTTTCCAAAACCGCTATAGGTGACGCATCAATTTCCTCTCTAAGTATTTCGTACGACTTGGAGTTTCTACTTGTATGTGTGATATTTAAAGTGTCAGTTTTTCCTTTCTCATAAAGTGTTTTGTAGAATTCTGTGGCACTGTTTAATACATCTTTTCTAGTTGTAGTGTCTTTGTTGTTACTTTTGAAATTTTGTATCCAATTTTTGTGTGTCGTCAGTTGTTTATACGCTCTTTTTGGAGCTTCTAAGCTTTTCTAGATTGTCTTCTATTATTTTATTTCGGTGATGCTGATAATCTGCTCTGATAGCTTTGCTTGTTGCTTTGAATAAGTAACTTAGTTCTTTTTTGATTTCTTTAGTTTTGTGCTGTTTTTTTTATTAATTCTGTCCGTTTTTTCAGCATATTCCTGGTACTTTTGCTGAGTATGTTTCCAGCTGTCTCTATATTTGAATTGGATGCTTTAGATGACATGCTCTTTTTAATTTTGTTTTCAAGCCAGTTGTACAGTGTTTGGACGTCGTAGTCATCAATTACGGAATCAAATTCTTGGATGTATTTCTCTAGATTTTTCAAATAGCTATCTATGTCTTCCGTTGTTTTCAATGACTTTGGTTGTGATTTAAATGTTGTCCTGCTTTTCTTTTGCTTTTCTAGCATATATGTAGTTCTCACAAAGCGGTGGTCAGATTTGAATCCTAGGTTATGAAGAACTTCTATATTCTTTATTTTTTTTGGTTCATTTGATAGGATATAGTCTACTTCATTTTTAGTTTTTCCGTCAGGGGACAGCCACGTCCATTTACGGTTCTTTCTCATTTTAAAGAAGGTGTTTATGATCGATAGTTTGTTTTCCAGGGCATATTGTACTAATTTCTCACCTCTTTTGCTACGATTTCCGTATCCAAACTTGCCCATGGTTAGGCTGTCGTTGGAATTTGTACGTCCTACTTGAGCATTAAAATCGCCAATAAGAAGGACATGTTCTCCAGCCTGGTTTAGAGCGGTATCTAGGGTCTTATAAAAAGAGGTGATTGCTTCTTCTGATGACTTTTCTGTGGGGGCGTATGCTTGTATTATGCATAATGGTTTGTTTTCATGTATCATTTGTAGCACGGCGACCCGCTCTGATAGGCCTGTGAAGCTTGTTATGTTTTCTTTATGTTTTTTCTTTATAAGAAAGCCCACTCCATATAAGCCTGGCGTTTCTCCTTTGTAGCATAGGATGTCATTTTCTCGTTCTTCGATGTTGCAGCCATATCATATGATGTTGCAGAATATCTATTTCTATATTTTGGAACAAATGTATCAATTCTAGGTATCTTATCTCTGACCCTAAGGACCTGACATTGAATGTGCCGATTTTTAAAATATTTTCTTTCCTTTTTATGTTAGTTAGAGGCTTACGGTCTCTTACCCCCACGGGGACCAGCCGGCTTGGGGGAGTTTTTATTTGTAGTGGTTGTACGTTGTCTGTATTAAAAATTTGGAACGCTTCACGATTTTGCGTGTCATCCTTGCGCAGGGGCCATGCTAATCTTCTCTGAATCGTTCCAATTTTGGTATATGTACTGCCGAAGCGAGTACATATACTAAAATACTCAGGGGACATTCCACTCAGTACCAGATCCAACATTCCGCCATATTTATTATATATTGTATTAAACTGTTTAAATTTTGTAAATTCTAAACACTTAAATTGACTTTTAACATTACTACTAGCGGAATTAAGATTGAAATCCCCTACAACCAAAATGTCTATAGTAGAAAATTGAAAAGCTACATTCTCCAAAGCATTAAGGATACTAATATACTGTGCATCATTATAGCTTGGAGGAATATACATAACAACACATACGAATTTGATTTGTTTTTGAGCAATTAATACAACAATAACCTCCATATTTCGTTCTAAACCTATTATACCAGTTACTTTTTTAACACTAAAAGGATCCCACACTCCAATCAAAACTCCGCCCCAGCCGGAATCATTTATTCAATCTTGCCTTATCACTTTCAAGTTATTTGGAAAAAGTTCACTGTCATATACCGAATCATTTAAAAAAGTTTCAGTTTAGGCAATTATATCACTGTTAGAATTTAATATCGAATTTTTAAACTCGATTTCATAAGAGACTGACAAGAGGAGTAATTAATCCCAAGCGATCTTATCAGCTAAATATTTAGCAATGTTATAATAACCCTTTTCATTTAATTAAAATTTAACACATTTCTTAAATTTATTATTAATTGGAAGTTGTTTCATATAACTGGGAAGTTTATTATAGAACTGTATACATTGGCCCATGAAATGAAATAATGAAATATAGGATCTAATGACTTTATAAAAGTTTTTCGCCTTAGCCATTTCTAGCTTTAGCGCCTTAGCCATTTTCTATTCGAGAACGGTTATTACGTAATCTTGGTGTGTGTTGACAATTCTATGTTTTAGTAGACTGGGCTTCTGGAAAATGGCAACCCTAACCGCAAATATTAAAGTGCTAAATGTCTTATAAAATTGTTCATTCATATACTCGAACATAACGTAATAATAATTTCAAATTCAAATTCAAATTCAAAATAGCTTTTATTACGTAGATCCATATACAGATTCTTGTAACGCGTCTATATAATTCTAAAAACTACCACCGGATCGGAATTGTCTTGGGGCCTATAAGGGATGTATTATGTTCGTAGTAGTAGATGTTTAACGTGTATGTGTGTGTGTGTCTATGTTTGTCTGTGGCATCATAGCTTTGATTGGACAAATGAAACACCCGATCACACCTGATAGTAATACGCATACGTATCATAGAACCACCATAGATGTTATAGTTATCTGTAGCGAGTTGTTAGGCCTAACGTGCAAGTTTGTTAGTCTGTTAGTTCGGCTCCTTTGTGTAGAATAATAGATCATCACCCTTCCTACCAGGTAGTTCGTAAGAGGTGAGCAAAGATCAAATGGATCATTAGTAACATTATTTAAGCGCAGTAAAATAATGAAAGAACCGACTTCGATTCTAATAACTACGTCATCTAAAAACAAAACTAACAAACTGCGTCCGTGTTGGTCCGGGCTCCTTTGCAGAATAGACCGTCTGCCTTCCTTGCCAGGCAGCTCCTAAAAGGCGAGCATAGGCTCATCACTAACACCGTGACATCTGACTAGGTGGTAGAGTTTCGCAGCGACTCGATTTCGATTATGGGGTCCCTAAGTCACAATTGCCTCTTAACATTGTATTTTGACAACGTATTTTTATTTTAGCACTTGCCCTGTGCTTGGGATAAATTTTCTATAAATTTTAAAGAAAGAAAAAATTTCGCCCCAGACAGGATTTTTCGGCTTAATTTATAGAAAATTGTATTTTGAGTTGACGAGAAGACCATTTGCTGTTTTCTCGACTTTGAATAAACCCAAGGCTCGCTGTTGGTCAGTGATGTCAAAGGTTATTAATTAATATCGAAATCGAGG